>VMDR010013696.1:0-24633 GCA_007922815.1 Macrotus californicus | reverse complement strand
TTCTTCTGTCTCTTTATCCCTTCTTTGGGTTCTTGTCACTTAGAGGGATATGGTCAGACCTTTCACCTGCTCTGAGGTGCTTCTTATCTGACATGTGTTCTCTCCCTCCTTCTGTTCACTGCACTTTTTGATTTTTAACATAGGCAGTATCTTTGCATAACGTCTTATGTTCTTCCTTTTTGGTGTTACTCATCACTGGATAGGGGAGCTCTTCCTTTTCTGCACCTTTGCACAAGAGAGTGTGGGAAACGGCCAAGGTCATAACTCAGGACAGCACACTGCAGTTCTTCCTGATGTCCTCGGGTGACTGTGTCAGGCAATGACTCTGCAGTCCCAGGTTCTTGTGTAGTGCTGGAGCTTGGCAGAAAGAGGTAATCTGAGGGACGTGTGTCATGCACAAGTTCTCTAGTCAGCCACATGGACAGTCTGGCTCCAGAAAATGGGACATGACTGTTCTTTCCTCACTCAGTGTTCTCTTCCCTACCTCGGGCACAAGGAGCCTTAGTCCCCCCACCCCACGGGCCTGGGCCTTGTTGTTCCAAACTGAGTTTTTTGTTTTTCCCACTTAGAATATCATCTAATTAGAAGGACTTCTGCTCTACCAGTTGATGGATAATTGGGTCCGCTTCACTTTTGGCTATTATTAATAATGCTGCTATGAACAGCTGTATACAAGTATTTCTGTGGCTCTCTATTGTGTTTTCAGTTTTGGGGGGTATATACCAAGGAGTTGAACTGCTAGACCATGTTGTCATTCTACATTTAACCTCTTGAGGAATGCCACAGTGTTCTCCAAAGTGGCTATGAAATTTTATACCTCCACCAACATTATCTGAAGGTTCCAATTTCTTCACATTCCTGTCAACACTTGTTAATGTCTTTTTTGTTACTATTATGGTCTTCCGAGTGGAGGTGAAGTTGGTATTTGTAGTTTAGATTTTCATTTCCTTGATTACTAATGATATTGAACATCTCTTTATTTGCTTGTTGTCCATTTATACTTGCTATCCAGAAAAATTTCTATTCTTTATGTATCCTAAGTGCAAATCTCTTATAAGATATAGATCTGTGGTTTTGTTACCTTGTGATATATTTTTCTGCTTTTAGTATGAGACTAATACTAGCCTCATAGAATTAGTTAGGAAATATTTCCTGATCCTTTTTATGGAAGATTTGCTGACAAATTATTATTAATTATGTTTAGGTGTTTTGTAGAATTTACCAGTGAGTCCATTGGGGCTTAGCCTTTCCTCTGTGTGTAGTTTTTAAAAAATTATTAGTCCTGCCCTGGCTGGGTGGCTAAGTGGGATGGAGCATTTGTTGTCCCATACCCCAAAAGGCTGTGCATTCAATTCTTTGTCAGGACACATACCTAGGTAGTGGATTCCATCCCCAGTTGGGGTGCGTACAGGAGGCAACCAATTGATATTTCTCTCTCACATCAGTGTTTCTTTCTGTCTTTCTCCCTTCCTCTCTCTAAAATCAATAAACATCCTTGGGTGAGGATTGAAAAGAATTTTTCGTCCTTATTTATTGTAGGCTATTAAGGTCTATTTGTTTTTGAGTCAGTTTTGGTAGTTTGTGTCTTTCTGAGAATTTGTCCACTGCGTCTCAGTTAATTTGTCCGCATATAGTTGCTTACAGTATTCCCTTATAATCCCTTGTGTTTCTGCAGGTTACTGGTAATGCCCCATATTTCATTCCTGATTTTAGTATTTTGAGTGCTTTTTCCCCTTTGGGTCCATCTAGTTCAAGGTTTGCCAGTTTTGTTGATCTTTTCAAAGAACCAACTTTCGGTTTCACTGGTTCTATTTTCTTCCTATTCTGTATTTTGTTTACCTCCGTTCTCACCTTTATTATTTCCTTCCTTCCTTTTCTTTGGGCTTAGTTTGCTCGTCTTTTCTCAGTATCTGAAGATGCTACTTACATGACATATCTTTTTCGTTCTGGTACTTTTACCGATTTGTGTTTTTTAACATCTCTTCTGTAGATAGCATGTAGTTGGGTCTTGCTTTTTGTTGTTCAGTCCGACAGTCTCAGACTTTGAAGTTGTTTGATCCATTCACATTTAATGTTGTTATTGAGAGACTTGGGTTTATGCCTGTCATTTTATTTTTCTTTTCTATATGTCTCGTGTCTTTTATGGTTTTGTATCTTTACTGTTTTTACAGAATTAAGCAAATATTTTTAGTGGGTTTTTTTTTCATTTCTCTTTTTTATTTATTGGCTTTGTTTGGTCCAGAGGGCAGAGAGATGCAGAGATCTTTACTCTCTCCTTTTAAAACAGATGTTCTCTATGTTGGGCCTTCATGCAGCAAATATGTCATGATACTTGCTATGGCCATGGTAGATATGTCTGAGTCTTCTCCCCTGTGTGTCTTCTCAGCTTGCTTCTGTGACTGAGTCATGGAGTATTAGCAAAGAAGTCTGGGTTCTTGTCGTAACTTTGTGGTTAACTACTTGTATGGTCAGGGGATATTCAGTAACCTCTCGTGTAGTAATTTTCTTAAATGTAAAATGTAAAGTCACTACCTCTCATGATTTTCTAAATGTAAAATCCAAATGAATTAGATTTCACTTAGCATTCCCTTTGACACCCATATGCTAAAATTCTGTGAATACAGTGGATTTTTATGTCCCTACATACATAAGCATGTGCTCCAGATAGTCTCATCTACAATGAAGATTTGGGAAAATAGGATTCAACTGACTTCACACCATAGGAACGTCATTATTTGACCTGGTCCACCCCACCAGCCAGTGTCCCACACACCATCTCCCTGTGTGTTAGTGCCTGTGATTCGGAGACAGGAAGAAATACAGACTCTGAAGTTTGAAATTCTTAATCTCTTTGTTATCAGGTTAAAGGTTTGGGGGGCGGGGGATTGTTCATACTATTGGGAAATGAAGATAGGAAACAAGACCTATTCTTCATAGCCCAAATGTTTATTATGTCACCTCATAAATTTATGTTAGAAATTTATGTTATGTTAGAAGGATGATATGATTATAAGGATAACGTAGTCCAAGATGCCTCATTAGGAAAGAGCTTCGTGTCAGTCCTATACCTGTGTCCAGTGATGTCGTAACCACACTGTGGTTAGTAAATCCATTATCCATTGACTGTCGACAGCATGCATGCCTCTCAAGGAAGGCTCATGTGCTATTGTATAATAAGAAGACACGATCCCTGCTCTAATAGGTTGAAAGGAAAGGGAGACTAAACACCAAGAAGCACTTTTAATTGTTGACAGTTGAAGGCAGCCTTAGCACAAATAATCCAAAGGCATGTCTGTTTGACTTGGAATTTTAATATGATTTTTGACAGATCTATTTCCCTAATTGGAGTTTATCTGGGGATAGTATTAAAATAAACCTATTCTCTAAGCCCTTACTAACAGAGTGGTAGAAGCCAGGGAAACAAAGCATGGTGATTACAGCAGGAGGCCGGTCCAGGATGAAAAAATGTTCTGTGAATGATCCATAACAAGGAGAACCCTCTTGTAGATCACCCACAATTGAATATCCATAAAACCACAGATGGCAAAGAAAACAAGCAAGCTCCTCGGTAGCAGCACAGCTGGGTGAGGACGCACAGAGGCGCTGAGGGGGACTCACGGGGTGCCCGGAGCCATGATGATTAGTCTGCGAAAGCTCCTTTCTAATGCCCTCCTGCGGCCTATTTTATTAACAACTTTAAAAATGCTCCTGGTCCAGCTGTTTCATGGAACCACGTAGACTTTTATGACTTCTGTTTTTGAGTCTCATTCCTTATTTTACTACCATTAATGAAGAGTGGATCTTAGACTATTGAATGTTCTAGTTAGTTAATGATCAAAATCATGGAGACAGTTTGAGCAATTTAATGGATTAAAGAATCCAGAACTATCTTGAAATTCTCATGTTTCCAGGCTTATCTGCTTTCTGAGTGTCACTCCCTCTCATCTAGCTGTCACTGAATCCTACCCTGAGGCCCTGTTGTTACTTGCTTCTCAGTCACAAATCCTATGCTGCTGTTCACAGCTCTAGTTAGCAGAGTACAGGGCTCCCCCTGACTGCATCTCCATAATTACTTTTGTGAGAAGTTATCTCAATGAGACACATATACTTGGTCATAATCATGCATTGTATTGAATGGTTTTCATCCTTTGAACAGTTTCTCAGCTTACCCTCCTGTCTTATGAAGAGCTGTTCAGCTTCACACCTTGCATGGCAGATTCTCTTAGGACCAGCCAAATGTGTTCTTATGGCTCACCGATGAAGAAGGTATTTGACAACAGGTGATACTTGATTTAACACATCACTTCGTCAGATCATGTATGTGGAGGGGTAACCGCTCCATTTTAAGCTACTTGATAACAACCATCCTAGGACAACATTCCCTAAAATATATTCCGCATCATATTCCTTACTGGAATTTTATTTTTTTTATCAGTCATTATTGTATTTTTTCCCATCACCATTTAGTCACGTAATTACATGGAGTTCTAATCAATATGTTGTCAAAGTACATTTAGGAAACATTGAGCATAATCAAAGTAGCAGGATGTATTATTTTAGGAGTTATCAGAGGTCTGGGATAGGCCAATGTGCCTTACAGATCTCCAAGAGGAATAGGAAATAATATAATTCCCCGTACTTTTAATTGAGCGTCTAGCAGGACAGGGTTCTGAGAAATACCCTTTGGCTGCTGTCCTAACATAAATTTAGTCAAGTGAAGAGAGGGATATATGGATATGCAGATCCAAGAGTAACAAGAAGGACAAGAAGATTATTTTTGCTCTTGTCTTACCAGTAACGTAAATCACTTTTCTTCAGGGAAGAGCAAATGACGGGATGGAAAAATGATAGCTGCTTACTTCCTAATATTAGCTTCCCAGGATGTGTGGACAGAATTTCTTATTTAACTGGTAGAAATTCTAGAATAAGAGGCAAGGGTTTCCTTATTCATGAAGAACACAGCAGGGGGAGGAGGAGGGAACCCTAGTGTTAGGTAACTCAACCATCTTGTAGGTAATCATTTGGTAATTCCCGATCTTGACCATGCAGCAGCTGAGCTCAGGACTGGGTGGGCACTGTGAGGAAGACGTGGTCCCAGCACTAAAGGGGTTCCATGCCCTTGGTCTCCACTACGATATATAGCAAATAAATGTCATACGTAAGTGAAAGACTCATGTGGTTTAGCTACAAAGCACTATAGAAAAAAGAAGGCAAGAGATATTTTTTCTGCCCAGTGAGTCCAAGAAGACGTTACCAGATAAGCGAAACTAGGTTGGGATTTGGGAAGACGCATTGGTCGTTATCAGACAAGAGGAAAAGAATTTCAGGCAAAGGGAAGGTCCTGGGTCAAGGCGCAGATGCCTGGGACCACAGGCTGTGTTCAGGAAGTCATGGGCAAACCTCTGTGGTTTAGAGATGGTAAACCGCGGGTAGGTGGATCGCTGAGGCAGATGATTGGCTGAGAAGGGAGGTTGGGGTCAGGTTATTGTGAATTTTATCCATTCAACATTACAAGGGAGGCAGAGGACTGTCTTCCTCTCCTCACCCAGAACTTCACAGTGAAATCTTTCCGTGGAAGGAACACAGATGCGGTACGAGGTATGCAGTAAGAGAAAATAATTCACAGGCCTTCTCCAGGGGCACTGGAGGGCAGGTACAAAAGAAATGGAATACATAAATTCTTGACGCAACAAATATACAGCATGTGCCAAAATTAAATTAGATAAAAGATAAAATAAAATACAGGGTCCAGCAGAAATAACGCCCATTTTATTACAAAATCTTTTATTACAAAATCACAGCACATAATTCTGTAACATCACAATATCACACTCAAGCACACCATGTGACATTTTAGGTGAAACGTTCAAATTAAAACAATAAATTATTACACCCCTATTATTACCCTACCAACCACACTCAAGCAGGCAGGCGTTTCTTCTGCCGCACCCCGTGTAAGACAATGAGGTATTAGTGCCGTTGCTTGGGGCAATTGTCATGCTCTGTTTTGGGAGCCAAAGCCACCTAATTTTGACAAGCCTCCCCAGTGTCTCTGTCGATCATGCTGTCCCCACATATTTATTGTATGCTATGTGCTAGATACAAATCGTAATCGCTGAGGGAAGGTTTGATTTGGGGAACCCTCCATTTGTGTCAAAATTGGCCCAATAACGTGGTCCATCAGGATAAGGAACATCATTATAGACGAACACTCTGGTGCAAGTATGAAATGAGATTTTTTTTTTATCCACCTTTTTGGATCTGTACACTGTGAAGCATAAAATTGTAACTGTTAAAGTCAAGGCACTTTGCAAAGAGAGTCACAGCAAAGCATTTTAAGCAAAGGCAGCGCCACCAGACCAACCAACAAACAAACAATGTGTAACTCCCCATGAGACTCCATGAAGGCCACGCCTCCTGTGGCTGTCTCAGGGTTCCCACACCTGTCACCAGGATGGGCCTCCATGCCTGCGGTCACACCTCACTGGTCAGATTCCACGGCACATGGAAGAGACCATGTTGCTTCAGCACTTCAGGGGGCAAGAAATCACTGTGGTCTGCAGCAGCTCCCCAAAAAAAAGGTCTTTCAAAAGCTTTGGGCCCAGCATGGACCTTCAGAGCAAATACTGGAGAACAAAACAGTGTAAAGAGAGTCCGGGATATAGGCTCTGTTTAATATCATCTTCAAAGAAGAGTTTCAGATCGCAAAAAACTAAGGTTTGAATGAAGAGTTTTCAAAAACACAGAATATTCTGTATTATTATTATATTATATCTCATTAATGTATATTAATATACAATTATATCTTATAAGGACATAATGTATTTGTGTGTTCAATAGGTGTACAGCCTTCAGCAACCTCGGTGGACTTTATCAACCTGTCCCCTTAAGATAACATGTATAAATTACCCTTCACTTCTCCAAACTGTTATTCACTTCAGATAGGAGAAATTAACTGTCGTGGAAGCAGCAGCAATAGTAACAGTAGAAGTAATAATAATAAGTAGCTTAAATAATTGAAAACCTAATACAAAGAGAAAGGAAGCAACACCCATGGAATGCTAATGAACAAGAGGAAAACCCGAGGTTGTGGAAATCAGACGGATAAAACAGCTTTAGAAAGTGCCCTAAACTCTCATTTCTTTAGTTCTTTGAGATAAAGACGCCAGATCAGATTAGAAACGTTTTACTGAGAATTTAAAAGAAGAAAGCACCTGTAAGAGTGGAATTCGGTTCTCCTTTTCTTTAGCAAGGAATAGCCAGGAAAAAAAAAAAAAAAATCTTCCTGCGACCAGAGAAATGTGACCTCTCAGCTCTGCAGTCGGTCCGGTGTTTTCCTCACCCGGAGCAGGTTCTGGTATTCGGGCGCAAGTCGCCTGCTGGCACGACGTGGTGTTTCATCCTTTGCAGAAGTGCAGCCAGCAGTCTTGGGTGCCGAAGGGGCGGGACAGCCGGGGCCGCTCTGCCCTTGGACGTGCTGGTAGCGGAATCCCGGATTAGCGCAGACGGAGCCTCGGGTAACAGCTTAGAAGCTGCAGCCTCTACCCGGAGCAGAGGCCCCTCTGTGTTCTTCAGGAGAATCTCTTTTGTCATTTCTAACAGTCCCAGAGCTGGACTTTTGCTGACCTTGGAGAGAGCAATATCATTTGAATCTCAAAAGGCAGGAATGATATGAATCGGATGATAGGCCTGGCTTCCTCCGAGGCAGCCAGAGGGGTTCTCCCCCTGGCTCTGGAAGGAACCCATCTCCTGTGGGTCCACTTCCCTAAGCTCTCTTGAGACTTGGCCCGTTTTGAGGCTGTCAGCTGGGGGCCGATGAGGGCCATTGGAAGAAGCAGATGTTTAATGGAAATGCTTGTGAGCAGGAGCTGCTGGGACACTGGGGGATGGCGCCCCATCTTGCAGAGACCCCATGACAATGCCCAGTGATGTGGCGCTGAGCCCTCCCCACAGCTGTGAAAGGAATCAGATTCTTTCCCCTGTGGCCTGGCCTTCATTTCTTTGACTTGTGTACATGTCATTCTTGTTAAGTCTAAGAGGATGTGAATTCAGGTGCTTCTGTGGCTCCTGGCAGCCTTCACTGTGTTCTTAACCTATAAGACAGCACTGTCAACCTGTTTCATCACATGGCACACGTGAATTAATTTCCAAAATTCTGCAGCACACAGAAATATGTATTTTTTGCCAGTCTGACAAAAAAGTAGGTATAATATTGATTCATTCACACAGGACAGCTACTGTTGCATTGGCTGATGTCATTTTTTTAATCTGACAGCCTAAGGCAGGGTTGTAGCCCAACACAAAGTCATGAATTTACTTAAAACATTATTACTAAGTTTTATTACTTAGATATGTACATTTTCTATATCAGTGATCACAAACTTGGGGCCTACTCAACGATTTCAAAAGATGATCGAAAGGGCCGCTGCATAATCACGGTTATTATGTGAGGACTTTTTTGCTTATCTGTGGTGGCAGATCTTGCGGAAATTATGCACAGACCTATATTTTTGCTCATCAGTTTTCATTCGTGTTTGTGTATTTAATGTGGGGCCCAAGACAGCTCCTCTTCTTCCAGGGTGGCCCAGAGACGCCAAAAGGTTGGACATCCCTGGTCCAAGGGAAAAGAGGTCAGTGCCCCTGACTAAGTCATCTGCTGTTGCATGTTTTAAAAACGCTTGTGGCACGCCAGTTGAAAATCACTGGTATCAGACAAGAGAAGGCGACAGAGTCATTGCTCGTGGCAAACTTTATGAATTGCTGGGGCTTCTTCCCACCCAGTTTTAGATAAATTCTGATCTAATCCATTCCACATTGGGCAGTGAGAGCTTTACAAAGACCAGAAACGCATACTTGGAAGTCTGCCAAACCTATAAAAGCACCCGCTAATATTTTTCAGGGAGTTTTAAAAATAGAATAGCCTGTTTCCATTAATGGATAACTTAATTAACTGATTCTCTAAGAGGGAGGCTGTCCCTAGTTTAGAAAACGATCCGTTAGCCATAATTAATGCTGGCATCTGTATTTGACCAAGGCACCCCACTGAGAAGTGTAGAGTCTCCCTGGAAATTTTATTCCTCTCCTGATCCTCCTTTGGGTCAGTAAAAGATTACTTCCAGAATTCAAAACCTTATCAGGTTACTCTCCTCCGAAAACCTTCCAAGGACTTCACATTGCATCTGGGATAAAATTTGGAGGCCCTTGGCTTGACGTTCAAGGCCCTCGCTCTCCTGTCCTACCTCCTCCAGCTCACTGCCTCCCACTTCCTGCTCTGCCCACAGCTGCCTTATCTGTGTTCTTGGAAACCTACCTTGATGAGCATCTCATCTCAGAACCCAGTTGTTCTCTGCTGGAGTGAAGAAATCCAAGATGTGCAGTTTGCTCTTGGTCAAACCTCCTTCTGTTCCTGGGTTCATGCCTTGTAACGGCTCTCCCTCAATCATAATGATAAGCAATTCAATACCATTCTTGATTAATTATCTACACCTTAAAGAGAATGCATTTTAAGTTTCTTAGAGCATTTAATTATTCTGTCTGTCCATCCATCTGTCCATCCATCCATCCATCCAAGTAGTGTGTTCCAGTTCTAGTACTCAATCATTTAGAGTGATTATAATTCTTTAGTAAGCATCAGTTATGTACTGAAGATAAAAGTTATTGTTTTCTGTCTTAAGTAAAGACTAAACTCAATATACTAAGAAATAGAGTAGAATGTGATGAAAGAATATATTCAGGTTTTTAAGAAACATAAATGAGGGACCCCTAACACACTCTGATTGGTAGTGTGGGACTCAGAACGGTTTCTGTAACAGCTGATCCATGCTAAGTGTTAAACCATGCATAAGAGATACCGTTTTGGTTTCCAGAAGAGCCTTATCACGCTCTCGCTGATGCACCCTTCACACTCTGTCAGTCATCAGGGAGTGCTCAAAAATGCTTGGGATTCATTCTGCAGTGAGTCATTCACTTGCCCTTTGTTTCAAAAAGTAAAAGAAAGTTATAAATAAAATTTGGCATGGAAATGTCTGGGACCTTGGCCCTAAATATCTTGGTGTGTCTCGGTTCTCCTCCAAGTGGCCTCCCCTTACATGTGATGTCCCCTGGTCCTGGGTCTCTCCACATGGCCCTCCTTACAGCCCATCAGCTGAGATCCATCACAACGAAAGCAAGAGCTGCCAGGACTCAGGACATCCAGGCCCCCAAAGGGCACAGTGTCACTGCTGCAGGGTTGTCCTGGTCAAAGACAGTCCCAGGCCAGCCCACAGCAGGGGAGAAGACACTGATTTCATCTCTCCCGCACACCGGGGAACAATTGCTGCTGGCCATCCTTGGAGACTCTCCACTGCATTCATTCCCTCCCCTTCACGTAACCTGACTTTACCCATCCTCCCGAACACTGCTGTATGTGTACTTGAACTTACTCAGTATATCTGACGTGAAATGCTTGTTGTTAACGATTCTTGCCTGTGTCCAGCCCCTAGCCTCATTGCACGACCCTCCCTGCATCCTGGAATTAATCTCTGTACTTCCAATACTCTTTGTTTGGTGGTATAATTTATGGCCACATAATAATGCTACCAGAACACAACTTCTTTGTTAACAGAATTAGCACTCTAATGTGTAATTCTTTCTTGTCCTCGAAGACCTGGTTAAACCCGACTTCTTCCATAAAGTCTTTATTGATCATCCTGAAGAAAATGGGATTTCTCTCTTTCTAAAACTCATAGCAATCTATTTCTGGAACGTAGTCTGGTTTCAATTATGGTTAGATAGGGGCCTGCCTTATCTCTCTAATAACAGAGAGAACTCAAGGCAAGTAGGAGGACCTACTCCTTTCTGAATTCTCAAAGCACCGAGGTGAGTCCATTACAGAGGGTGGGATGTGGTTTTATCGACTTGGCAGGGGTCAGGCTAGAATGGCCAGGCTTCTGGGTAAGGTTCCAGCCCAGGAGTCGGGGCAAGGCAGACAAAACATAATTCAGCACTTGGTTAGACAGTCTGTGCTTCTGGGATCCTGCCACCCACTACTCATAGCATGATCAGGCCTCTCTGGGATGAGCCTGAATGAGGTGCAGCGTGATCGGGAGGCTCTCCACTACTGGCTTGACACACTTGTTTCCATGTAAGCTGTTTTCTCCCCAATTTCAGGAAATATTAGCACCTTATCTTGGGAATCACTTTCCCTCTCTGGCACTCAGTGTACCCATTCGTAAGCAACAAAGACTACTATTTATAGAGAATCTGCATTAGCCGGGCACGGTGCTAATGCTCACAATAATACTCACAGGTGCATTTTCCCTTATTTCCTTCTTTCAAAATAGACCAGAGTGGAAAGAAGTTAAATAACTTGCCCAACTTCTCTGGGAAGAACTGGATTTAAACTCTTATCTGCTTATGAGTCCCAAGTAACCCCCTATCAGGGCTGATAAGCTCTAAATTCCTCAGAGCTCTTACCATGCTTCTTACAATCTGCTGTTTCTGTTCCCCGTCTCCTGGAGCAGTGCCCCTGTTCCATTTTTTATTCTTCTTTATCCGGAACTTCAGCTCAAGTTTCTCTTGGAAATTATTGGCTCCTAAGCTGGCAGTTTTCTTTTTGCTCCGTGTTGTGTTCTGGTTCATTATGCCAGAGTTTGTGTGGAGATGGAGACAGTGTGGTTTTGCTAATGAGGAAAATCTATGTTGCAGAGACAGACTTGCTTTTTCTCAGCTCCTTAGAAAGTGTTGACCATGTATAAGAGCCTTCCCACGGCGATGAGAATATCCAGCACCAGGCTCTCCCTGGTGATTCTGAGTTAACTCAGGTCTCATTTCGATTTCTGAGTCAAAGTCTCAGTTCCCACAGTGGGGAGCTTTACTGGGAACTGCCTGGTTTGGGGTGGCCATTCCTAAAAATGACAGAACAGACAATTCATCCAAAGCTGCTTGGTGGTTTTACTCAACGCATGCTTAAAAGCAGCAAATGTGGATGTCAGAAAGTAATTTTCTTTTATAGGCGCTGCTCTATATGGGCAAGGCCAAGCATTTCCCAATCTAATTCTTGGGTTCTTCTCCCTAAACATTATTTAGTCTTAATTTCTAGAAAACCTTCAACTAGACTTTAACTTATCTTCCAGCACCCTGGAAGAATGTTGTTGGGGAAGATCACAGAACCGTGGGTGGGCAGAGTAGAGGGTATGGACTTGAACTTACAACTTGTGCAATCTTAGGAAATCTACTTTCTTTCTTAGTTTTAGTTTCCTGTGCAGAAAAGAAAGAGCTATCGTAACATGTACCTCTGGAGTTTTATGTTGAAAACAGAATTAGTATGTCAAAGAGCTCACCACATAAATAGCAGGGTGTTGGGTTTTTTTCTATTGTGGAAATATTCTTTTAGTCAGATCGTGTCCCCGGCAACCTCTTGCATGTAGATTTAATACGAACAGGAAAATCTAACATTTCATTTTTATTTTCTTGACATTCAAAACAACAGCCTTCACCCTTTGTGTGAATTTCAGATAAGGAAAGAAAAAAAGTGTCTTAACTAAGAGTCTATATGGAAGACATGTATCTGCATAAATGTTGGGAGTTACTCTGTAGAGATGTGAATACAATCTGATGACATGTGAATGATGCCCTCCCAACATGAATAAACATGAGGGACCATGCCTTCTTCCTGACCCTGTTATCTTTGTATAACTGCAGAATAAGTGACTAAAAGAGATCACCAAAATCAAAAGTTGTTTCCAATAGTATTTTGACTGTTATGATTTCAAGTGCAGTTTCATCTCGTCGTAAGGTTAAAACAACCAAATTTGTTCCTCATTTATTTGAAAGCGCTACGTGGCGGGTTGACCACTCTACCTAAATCAGTCCCTAATGAAGAGTGACAATAGTTTCCATCTGTTAAAGAGGAGCAAGGGCCAGCCTTGTAGCTACAACCACAAAGGCTGAATAAATTGTCCGAGGGGCACTCAGTTACACTGTACAGGGTCAGAATTGATCCATAAAGTGTTGAGGAAGAAGGTGTGATCTCTTAGCGGGTCTTATTCTCCAGTGATCTGTCTCATGTGGACCAAAGTCTTTTTAAAGAGGAGCAGTTTCACAGTGTCCTCTCCTCCCGGCCTTTCTGGTCACCTCCACCTCAGCAGTTCCTGAAAAGATAGAACTTCAATGATGTTTGGCCTAGAAGACCGTCTAAAAAGGCCAAGTGTGACCCAAGGAAGAAGTGCCGCACTAATAATGAATAAATAATCATCACCGTATGATGGAACTAAATAAATAATAGAGGCCCAGGAGTCAGGGGGAAAGTGACATTTGTCAGAGACTTGGAAGAGGGATGGGAATTCACCATGTGACTACCGAGGGCAAGAGCAGCCAGTGAAGGAAAGATCCAGAGCAGGGTCTCAGGGCAGGTCTGTCCCAGCTGTTCCAGGAACTGTAAGGAGGCCAGTGTACCTGCCACACCTTTTCTATCTTATTCTGTAGGGGCATGTATTTTCCTAAAACATATAAAGTATTTGGTTTGCAAAAACAACATCTGTCATGAAGTGATCATCTCTTAGGGAGAAGCACAGTTCCCCTGAAAATGTAATGATGAGACAATAAAAAGAGCCAGTCAGCACGGGAGCTGCCCCGGCCCCAGCCTGTCTGTTCCACATCCTGACACTCCAGTGCAGTCTCAGCCTCCGAGGCCCAACGCTCTAACATTTCCTCTTCCTGCACTAGTCGGCTCTCAGAGAGGGACTGATAAGCCATTAGCTCAAAGGGACGAATAGAACAATACATTTGTCCTTAAAAGAAGGAGTGTCTAATAGGAGAATTTCAGGTGGCTGTGGGGAATGGGAGAGATTTTATATTTTAAGTTCTCTGTCTCACGAAGCAAGGGAACAGCCCTTTCTCGTGATGGATCAAAGTGCCCTGCTGGTCTAGATTGGCAATATTAAGATATGCTATGCATGATAGATGTACACATACGTGCAAACATACATTCCATATACACATGCATATGCATATTATGCATATTAAGGAACAAATTATGCATATTAAGGAACATGCACATACTACATATTAAAGAGCTTAGAATATAATACAATAAATTAAACTACATTATAGTCACCTGGCCCCTGCAGAGAAGGAAGAATTTAATTAAATCACAGAGTCTGAGGGAACATTAGCTGATGGAAAAAAAAATGTAGACGTCTCACCACACTGATTTGACAAAAGCAAGTTCAGGTGGGAAACAGACTCATATCTTATACTGTGTCATAATGCATCGGGAGTTGTCAGTTTGAGATTTCACAGCAATAAATAATTTCATTAAAAATTAAGTTTATAAAATGCTGGTGTCACCAGGGGAAGGCAGAAGCATCACTGTTTTCAGCACCGAGTAATTGATACCGTCCCCTAGCACATTAATGGGATGGTGCATGCCTGGAATCTCTAGTAACATGAAAGCTTTTTTGGGGGGGGAAAGAAAGCGGGCATGGGTCTTTAAACCTGCATGTGTGTGTATGGTAGAGAGGAAACAAATCGAAGCAGAAGGAAGCTAGGATTTTTAAATGTCGTCATTAATAAGCTTCACAGTTGTGTGGAGAGCATCCAACAGGGTTACCTTCTGGGGCAGAAATCCAGATCGTTCCTACTGTTCTTGGAAAAGAAAGAAAAAAGGAACAAAAGACCTCTTAGCAAAAAAGTGCTCCCTCGAAATATGTGCTTCACTCCCAAATTCACCCTTCCGCTCTCCAACATCAGTCATCTGAATGAGCAGCGCTGTCAGATCATTCATTGAACTGATCGGATGAAAATGTTTGTATTCTGCACATGCACCAATGGAGGCAAATATCACTTCAATTAGAGCAGTTAAGAAGTCTGAAGTCATTTTCCCAGCTAGCATTCGGCCATTCCGTTGAGAGTGAAGGCATCTGGCACAATAACAGTTCTTATTAATTCACTGCTCTTCATTTTAAAAGAATATTATAAGTCCTTTGTGATGTAAATTGCTTGGGCAAAATATGATGGCGCCTTGTGACTAAGAAGTCGACACCCGAGAAGGGCAAAGTATTCATGAGCAAATAACTAACATTTACTGTTTGGCAGTTTTTAAATGTTCTCTGTAAGATAATTTTTATTTCTGATTCGCTTTTCTTTGAGCCTTTCCCAAAAGGGACTTAAGTTAATTACTTTTTCTAATGTGACTTTGATATTTCAGTTCCCCAAATCTTCCAAGGAAGATGCAGCTAAAATGTCACTCTAGTTCTTTTATTTTCCTGGAGATGCTGGTATAAAATATGGGTGTCACACTGGAAAATTCCACCAGAAGAAAAAGTTTAACAAGGCATAAAATTTACATTAGTAACATCCCATTAGTCCATCATCCAGAAGGCGTTTGTTACATGATTTTCATCATTTATGAAATTATTTTGGTCTTTTGTGGTCTTTTTTTGCCTGCAGGGATGAGCCTTGTTGTGTATTTATCTCCTTCAGAATGTTGTGGCTGCATTTGGCATTTTTCCTTCAATACTCTCCTTTTTTGCAAAAGGATGAATTTAGCTTAGTTTAATCATAGTCATTCCTGATTGCTCTCTCTGTAGAAAACAACTTGAAAGGCACATGATTTAATTAAAGAAAGTATTTGTATTGCCCTTTAAAACCTTTGTTTCATATCATCTATTGATTGTAAAACCAATTAGCTTTGCATGTAAAAATTTTATTGCTTTTAGTATCTACCACCCCGCACGCCATTGGAAACTCATCACTGGGCAAAATGCATGTAGTTCCTAACTTTCGAACAAGAGGCATTCTGAAAGGTCACTGCCAAATCAATGATTAAATTTGAAAAATAATTTTTTAATAAAAATAAATGATTATTGGGTTTCTAGGTAAGACCTAGAGCAAAAATATTGATAACACACTTTTGTTAATGTATTTAGCAATAATAATATACGTAAGGAAATAGTTGACGGGATATCATAGCCCTACATGGAATGTTAAACTAAGGTCAAGAAGAGGGCATTGAGGTAGGAGGGGGAGCCGTGAGAGCGGTTCTTCATCGGAATTGTGATAACGGAGATATTCCATAGCTGGGGGACGCAGGTCATTCATTGATCAGGGAGGGTAATGCGCCTCTATGAACTGAGGCTGGAGACACGCCATCAGAACTGATTTTGCTTCCTACTGCTGCCATACAAATTCCCCCGATTTTAGCGGCTTTCACGCAGCCCAGACTTACTATCTCACAGTTCTGTAGGTCAGAAGTATGAGGCGGCGCGTGCAGTTTCTCTGTTCTGGGTCATAGGAGGCCGACATCAAGGTGTTAACCACATGGGCTCCTGTCCAGAGGCTGTGGGAAGAATCCTTACCAGGCTTCTTTGATTTGTTTGCAGGATCCAGCTTCTTGTGGTTGCAGGACTGCGGTCCCTGTCCCCTTCCTGGCCATTACTGGGGCTGCCCTTACCTCCTAGAGGCCTTTCTTGGTGCCTGCCTGTGGTCCCTGCATCTCAGAGCAGCTGGCCTGGAGTCTTCCTCAGGCTTGGAATCTGATTTTCCTTCTACCCAGAGATTGTTCTCTGCTTTTTTCCCCTCAAAGGGCCCATGTGATTCAATCAAGCCCACCCAAACAACCCAGGATAATTTATGTTAAGGTCTTTAACTGTCATCACATCTGCAAAGTCCCTTTTGCCAGCTAAGGTAACATCCACACAGGTTCCAGGAGTCAGGGTGTGGGCCTATTTTAAGGACCATTCCTCGGCCTACCCCACACATGATGTGATTTGAGCTGTTCTCCCAGTTATCGAGTCCATGGGTAGGTTGTACGCCCCAAAGCACACATAGAAAACATCGCTGCCAGGCCTCACGGAGTAGCTTGCATCACGGAATAGCATGAAGCCCACTGGCCTCGCAGGTCAGAGCTAACGAGTACTCTCTTCAACAGTTCATAACCCTGCCCCCACAGGGATACCTTCTCTTGTGCTCATGTACTCTCAGGTTCCAGCCACCGCCTTGATACGCTATGTTGCGGCTTGTACTTAATTTCTAGTGAAAAAGCTAAATGGATTTTAAGTAAAACGATGTGTTTCATTAACATCACCTAATGTATCGGCATAAGGAATCATGGTTTAGATTACTTGAACAGAATTTCTTCCCAAAACAAGAGAGTGTCAGTCACCTTTTATCTTGCTTTCCCGCAAAGTCGGGTGTATCTTTGGTATCCCAAGGGCTCCAGTGAGTCATTGGCATCCTCTCCTTGTAGAAATGCCACCACACAGGTGTGCTGGGGTGGGGAGGGGGGGGCATTGCATTCTGATGGGATGGTGAAGGGGACATTAGCCTGTTATGAAATTGGTGCTTTAAATTGGTCGTTCCACTTGTTAAAAATGTATATACTCTAATATAATGTGGAATTGATAGAATGCATAAGTCTTACAGACAATAAGAGTAAACAAATGCACTTGAGATTGAAATTATCCCAGAAACACTTCAAAGGAAATTTAGGTCTTGAACTAGAACTTAAAAAATATTGATGATGGTTAATATATAGTTTAGTTTATGCTTACAAATGCTCTTTCAACAACCCTTTGGAATTATTAGGGCAGCAGATGATTGCCCTGAAAATTGACAAATAAGAGTAAAACACAAAATGTGTTTTTCCCTGTCTTTGCAAGAATTCTTTTTCCCAGTAATCAAAACGGTCAACCTGGTGGGGAAGAGCTCTTCTGTACAGAGATGTCAGTTAGCAAGGACGGCAGAAATGGTAGCATCAGAAAGTCACTGATCTGCAGTGACGATGAGGTAACTGATTCAGGCAGTGGTCCTCAGCCATTGATCTCATTAGTGCACCTGCTGGGGGAGAACCAGACAGTAGAGGGGCCAGGTGTTTTACGATGACCAGAGGTGAGAAACCAGGGCATCTTTCCCTCCTGATGTAAGGTAACATAAAGCATACTGCACCCTCTATGAAGTTGTTTTGTCCAAAAGTTGGACTTCCATCTAACGGAGCCTCAATCAATACTTCCAGCCAAAAGGGAAGCAGAGGGGAGAAATACTTCCATGACAGCAAGGAAACAAACAGAAGAACGAGGGGCACTTTATAGGACAAGTGACAGTTTCTGCCAAAAGTGAGCATCAGGGAGAAAAGGGGAGGAAGACAAAGGAGGAATTGCTGATGGTTTAAAACACGAGAGAGGGAGAGAGGTATTTAGGAGACTTAACAAATATAATATTTGGATTCTCTTTGGATCTTAACTTGAACATAGCAACTATGAAAAGACATTTTTGAGACAATTAAAAAATTTTAATATGGGCTGGGCATGATACAAAAACATCGTTAATATTAGGTGAAATATCACTTATTTTGTAAGAAAATGTATTTTTAGAAATGGCCACTAAAGTGTTAAGCCATGAGACAACGGGTTGATGGGATTTACTTTAAAAATTTTCACCAAAGGGAAAATAAATAAATCCAATGTGGCAAAAACTTGGTAATTATGGAACCGAAGCGATGGGTTTATGGGGATTCTTTCTACCATCTCCCTTTCACCATGCATCTCATAGTTACAACATTTTTCAATTAAAAATTTTAAAAGTCACGTATTCTCACTTAGCCGTATACCTTAGATCTGTTGACACATATTTTAACAAAGAGCAATCCTATCACTCACTAGGCTGTTGTCCTGTAGTGGTGTGAATGGGTGTCCCTATTTTATGAAGTATCACCCTCATAAACACCGGGGATGGGGGGGTTCAGTATTAATCTGATTTCCTTGAGGCTCTGTAGCTGAGGACCTATGTTAACTGATAAGGCTCTTTCTTCTTTGAAATATCCATTAATAGATAGCCCTCAATCAGAAACACCTTAATTCTGCTAATGTAATTTGTACACAGTTCTACCCTCTTCCAAGGTTTGCAGAAACTAATCATGTACTAACAAGGGAACAGGAACAGTAATTGATCACATTTGCTTGGCCTGAGAAAGAAGGGCAGTGATCAGTCTCGGAAGACGGCCTGAACCAATGCCGATGGATGTCAGCGCGGCCATGCCTGCTGTACCTTCCCTGGGCACGCTGCAGGAAAGACCTAGTCCGTCGGCAGACGCAGATGGCAGCGTTACTTGGAAGTGTTAGGTAGAGCCACCAGAGGGAGATACTTCCTCCACTTCCAAAAAAAAAAAAAACTGCAATTCTAGCTCATCCCTGCCTTTCTCCGCCCAAAATTTAACAATGCTAAGTTGCTGTCTTTTTCCCAGTGGTTAATTATAACCCTTTCCCTTTATTAAGTTTCATTTTACCAGTCTTAAAAAAAAAAGCTGTTAATAAAATGGCTTAAAGGCTAAGTGAAAATAAATCTCACTTTCTTAGGAGACTCTGTCACTTTCTTCCTTATGGTCATAATTTCTATTTTCAGAGAAAGGGAAGGGAGAGAAGGTGGCTTATATTGAAATAATATCCTTCGAGGTACATTCCATAAATGGGTAAGTCAGACAGAACTCCTCTTGGTTTTTGTAGCGTTCCTGAGACACTGCGTTCAGTTGCTAGTGTTTCTTGTGTTTCCCACTCTGTTATACAGAGCACATTTATTTATAGGTAATTTAAGCTTTGGATGAAGCTCTGGTTAATTCAGTTTCTGGACACAAGAAAGGGTACTCCAACTTAAAGTTCCCCCTAGAATTTCAATCATAGAGGTAGGAAAAGCAAGGGAAGGCACCGACCTCATTAGTGATGTCATGGGAAAAGAATGCAGTCTCAGATCAATGGTGCTGGCTCCTAAAGTTCTGCCGGGAACCTGACCAGCACGAGAAAAGAGGTTAGGATGGGAAATGCAGGACTTTGTACGGCTTCCTAATGGAGCCGTTTTCCCCCAGCCCCCGGCAACCCCACTTTATCATCTTCCTTTCCCCAGCCCCAACCAAATCACCAATTTTCTACCTCATTATTTAAATCAATTCCCTTTCACTTAAATTTTAGGTATGTTGATATTCGTTTATACCTAAAAATAAATATTTTCTTATTTTTATTAGAATATAATTTTCACATAGTAAGATAGACTTGGAATGCACGGTCTGGTCTGATGCTTTGGTGAATGCGTGCACCTGTGTACTCTACCCCCCTATCAGGATGATGGAATTTTCCATCAACCTAGAACAGGTGTGTCAAACTCATTTTCACTGGGGACCACATCAGCCTTGCAGTTGCCTTCAAAGGGCCAAATGTAATTTCAACTCCTTAACAGTTAAGGAGTAGTTACATTTATACAGTCCTAAAATTATTTCGGCCCTTTGAAGGCAACCTCGAGGCTGATGTGGCCCCCGGTGAAAATGAGTTTGACACCCCTGACCTAGAACGTCCTTTCGTGCCCCTTCCTGCCTTGCCATGCAAAGGAAACCCCTGATCTAATGTCTATCAACCTAGATTAGGGTCACCTGTTTCAGAACTTCACCTAAATAGAGTTAATACACAATATACCCTTTGAAGTCTGCCTTTTTGCTTCATCATAAAACTTTTGAGCTCTGCCCATGTGGCTGAATAGCATGCCATTGAATAAATACACTCCGTTTATTCATTTATGCCCCAGTTCACGGGCATTTGGGATGTTGCTAGTTTTTTACTATTATGAATAAAGTTGCTATGGACATTCTTGTATAAATCTTTTGGTAGCCCAATTTTTTTAAATCCCCCCTAGCAGTGGAATTGCTGTGCCATAAGGAAGGAGTGTGTTTACGTGTCTGAGACACTGCTAAAAAGTTTTCCAAAGAGGGTGTAGAATTTACATATACACCCAACAGGGGAAGGCACAATAGCATGCCCGCCTCCCTCCCCCAACCTTATCCTGGGCTTTGCTTTCAGTGGTTTCGGTTACCTGCAGTCAACTATGGTTCAAAAACATTACATAGAAAATACTAGCAATAAATAATTCATAAATTTTAACTCTGGGCTGTTCGGGTGGGAGGAGCTGTGATGAAATCTCGCGAGACCCGCTCCATCCGGCCCTGGACGTGAATCAGGCCTGGGTCCCGCGCTCTGCACGCTCTCGTCGCTCCCGCCGGCGCACTCGGTGCGCGGTCACCACCTTGGTGGTTGGTTGTGCGTGGAGGTACCGCCGGGCTGGTGCTCAAGTCACCCTATTTTACTTACTGATGTTCCCCAACGAGGGGCAGCAGTGATGCGGGCAGCTCGGTATGCGGACGAGAAGCCACATAGTGCCACGTTTAAGGCAAAAGGTGAAAGCTCTGAGGTTGCTCACATCTGCGGAGCTTCTGCTCGTGAAATTGTAAAGAAGGGAAAAAGAAGTTCGGGCTGGTGCTGCCGTCGCAGCTCCTACTGCAGAAATGACAGCCACAGCCCAGCTAAGATGGAGGAAGCATTACAGTCGTGGGTGGAAGGCGCGAGCAGAAAACCTGTTCCAGTCGACTGCAAGCGTGTTGCACGAGAAAGCGAGGGGTCCCCGGAGAGGAGAGGGACCCCAGGCCATCGTGTGCAAGTAAGGGACGGTCACACCGATTCGGGAATCGGCTTGGACTGAAAAACAAATTAATTCCTGGAGGGGCTGCGTCTGCCCGAGAAAAAGCTGCCGCCACATTTCTGGCCCAGGTGAAGCCAATTGAAGAGAAAGGCTACCTACCACTCGAAGCAGGTCTGCATTGGGATGAGATTGGGCTTCCCTGGATTCTGGAAGAAGATGCACCGCAGAACCTCCATGTATGTGTCAAAGCGCGCAGGAGGCGCCAGGGCAGGACGCATGGGCCGACAGAGCAGCTTGAGTGCTGGTGGTGTCGGTGCTTCTGGGCACCTGGGACAGCCAGGCGTCGTGGGCAGGGCGAAGAGCTCGAAACTGCCTGCCCGTTTTCTGGCGACATAATCGGAAAAGCGTGGGGGGCAGCTATCTGCCTAAGGAAGAGTTCCGCCAGAGCCCCCCAAGAACGGTGAGTACAGACAGTAAGACAATTTGAGAGAGATCCCATCCACATAACTTTCACTGCGATATGTTGTTACAGCTGTTCTATTTTATTAGTAGTTATTGTTGTTAATCTCTTACTGGGCCTAGTGTATCAGGTTAAGCTTTTTTATAGGTATGTATGTGTAAGAAAAGAACATAATATATACAGGGCTCAGAACAGTCTGCAGCTTCAGGCATGCACTTGGGGTGTTGGAACGAATCCCCCGCGAATTGGTGGGGGCGGGTAGAGGGGGGCTACCGCAGTTCCGGTTGCGGCACCATGACCCGAGTTTGGTGTAGTCAGCATTTTAAATTTCCATTTCACTCATTCTGGGGAGTATGTCGTGGTATGTCCTGGTGGCTTTAATTCGTTTTCACTGACTAACGGTTCCGAACCGTTTTTGTGCTTACTGGCTATTACGTGTCTTTCTCTGCTAAATATCTGTTCCAGTCACTTGTGTGTTTTTGGTGATTCCTTATGATTGAGTTAGCTACGTGCTTTACTTCGTATCTAAATCCTTTGATATATGGATATAATTTCTGCCACCCTGTGCCTGCCTATTTATTTTCTTAGTGATGCATTTTGCTGAAAGATAACATCTGTAAGTTTTTAGTTCTGATGAAGTCAATTTAACAGTTTCTTTTTCTTTTGCAATCCCTGCTTTCTCTGTATTAGCTAAAAGATCTTTGCCTGCCCAAGGACACAACAATATTCTTCTATGTTTACGGACTCGTTTCAAATTAATTTGTGCATAAGATGTGAGCTGGAGTTCAAATTTTATTTTATTTTCTATAATTATTGTTTCAGAAACACTTGTGGAAAAACTTAGAATTACCTTTCTCGCCCTACTGAATCCCTTGGGCACCTTTGTTGAAGGTCGACAGACCACCTAGCTGTGTTGTGTTTCTGGAATATCCCGCCTGACTGGTCTGTTTGTCTATGCATATGACAGTGTCATACTTTCTTAATTACTAAGCTTTATATTTAGAGTAAGCTCTTTAAGTACTAATTTGGAAATATTTCCAAAACACACTGTTGAATGGAAAAGAGTTTGCAGATCAATGTATATAGCTTATTATCGTTCTTATGAAAACAAGAGAAGTCATGTTCACGTCTGTTTTACTGTACATGAAAAACTCTGGGAGAATACAAAACACACTAATGGCTCTACTGAGAGTGGTTACCTGTGGCAGGTAAGGCACATGGTGGTCGGGAGGATATGGGGCAGGAGCATGAAGAAGAATTCTCACTGTATTTTTAAACGATATGACTTACTGGTTACTCAAAAATTCGGTTGGTTTTTAAGGAAACTAAATAGTATGGGAAATATATTACCTTCTCAGAATAGATAAAAATTTAAAGTGGCGATTCATTGCAATATTTTCTGGTCCAATTATATTTATTCCAGCCTTGAATTTTATTAATATCTGATTTATTTATTGAACAAATATTTATTGAGTGCCTGTTATATGTCAAGCAACGTTTTAACCACTAGGAATATAGGAGTAAACAAAGTTGACATGTTCCTTATGTTCATGACATGCACGTTCTGGAGGAGGAAAAAAGGATAAATGATAAAACAGGTGTTTTTTTTTTTTTGCTGAATGTGGCAAGTACTCTGAATGAAATGAAAATGAGGAGAGGCAGGATAGGGGCTCTGGAGAGGAAATAGCTTATGAGCCGAGGCCCAGTTGCCCAGAATGGTCCACAGGTGTGAAGAATTGTGGGGGCAGGTGGCAGGGAGGGAGCCCGTCTCAGGCAGGGTGAACCACAGAGGCCTTGAGGAAGAACGTGGCTGGGGAGAGACAGGAGGTGGGCGGGCTGGGGCACAGAGAGAATGAGGCACAAGGAAACCGTGGGGGTGGGCGGGGGCTCCGGCAAGCAGAACTTTATAGAGCACGATGAGGAATCTGGATTTTATTCTGTGTGCCATGGAAAGCTTTGAAGGCAGTTGAAAAGTTAGTGGATCTGATCCATTTAAAAACAAAAAACCTTGACTTTGTGGGGGGGAAGAGTAGATTAAGTAGGCGTTGGCAGTGAGAAAGGAAGAAAATCAGGAGTTAATGTCACGTCAACCAAGAAAGAAAAGGGTTTGAAAGTTAAGGTGCCCACCTATTCCAACCGAGGACAGAGAGCTGTCCACTGGGTTTACTGACATGGAAGTCCTCTGTGGTCTGACATGAGCGATTCTCTGAAGTGGCAGGCACAGAAGACAGGCTTAGAACATGCTGGAACGTGAACGGATTCTCTATATTTTGTATCCCTGTCCTCGGCACATATGGGGAGAGAGAGGACAAAGAGGACAGAGAGAGAGAGAAGTCGAGAAGAGAATGAAAATGTAGCCAGTTCCTTCAAGTGTTCTATAAAGGCAATAAAAACACAGAAACACTGTGTTATGTCCAGAAGGGCTTATCTGTGTGTTGGTTTTGCGCCTTTGGTACACACTCCTAAAAAATTTCCTTCTAAAAATCCTTGGAAGGAAAACTGCTTTATAACAAGGTGCTCTTAGTGTTTTAGTGACTAAATCCCCGTGAATATATCCAAAAAGAGTATATTTTCTATAATCTTACCCCGTTGGAAGTAATAGTATTAGGAACTTCACTGAAATTTTTAATCTGACTTCTAGCTCTATTTTGGGAGTATTGTGTACTTTCCATATTTCCCGAGCCTGTCTGATTGTTCCAAAGTGGCCATATATAAAGCTACCTCCTGCTCCCTGTCCACTC
>VMDR010013695.1:0-24628 GCA_007922815.1 Macrotus californicus | reverse complement strand
GACTGGAAATGCTACACCTGAAACTAATTCAGGGTGGACTACAAATTAAGAACACATCCTGTCATCCCTGGATCGACACTTCTCAAAGCACAGTCCCTGGACAACAGCACCAGCATCACCTAAGCACTTTTCAAAAACTTAAATTCACAGGCCCCACTCCAGACCTACTAACTCAGGGGTGGGACCTAGAAATCTACGTTTTATATAATCTTCCAGGTGATTCCAATGTACACTCATGTTTGAGAAATACTGCCACTAGAAAGCAACCACTAGAATAGTAACATCAAGACATGTAGCTTAAGAGACAATAGAGAAATAAAATGGCATACTAAAAAAAAAAAAAGAACCCAACAAAGACAGAAAAGGAAAAAACAACAACAACAAGGGGACAAAAGGCAAAGAAACAGGCAAGACAGATACAAACCCAAGTATAGCAATAATCACATTAAGTGTAAATGTCCTAAACACTCTGATTAAAAGTCAAAGATAGTACACTGGATTATAAAAAGGCAAGATTCAAGTGTGTGGTCAGATGTATTTTTAAATAGTAAGGCAAAATAAAATAAAATGCTTTGCTACCCCCCAATAAATAAATAAATATAAAGGCACACACAAGTTGAAGGTTAAAAGATGCACAAATATATACAATGTAACATATAAGCATGAGAGAGCTGATATGGCCACCCTAAAGTCAGACAAAGCAGACTCCAAGGCAAAGACTGTCACCAAATACAAAGTATGTCATTTTGTATTGATTAAATTGATGGTATGACAACCATAAATATGAATGCATCAAACAGTAGAACTCCAAAGTACATCAAGCAAAAATTGATAAAACTAAAGGTAAAAAGATAAATCCAATATCATAGTTGGACATTTGCAAACTCCCTTCTAATCAGGATACAGAAGATTTTAACAATCTTATACAAGCACCTTGACCTAATGAATACTTAGGTCGCACAGCTGCCCAACACACGTGTTCTTCCGTGAATGGAACATTCACTGGGAGAGGCCACACCCTAAATGATAGAATAAGCCTCAAATTATAAAAGGGTTGAAATCATGCACAACATATTTTCTGACCACAAAAGAACTAAATTAGAAATCAGTAACAAAAAGGTACCTACAAAAACCCACATATTGAAAATTAAGTGACACACTTCTAAATAATTTATGGGGTAGAGAAAACAATCACAAGGGAAATGATGGACTATTTCAAACAGAATCATAATAAAAACATATCAAAATTTGTGGGGTAGAGTTAAATTGTACTCACAGAAAATTTTTTAGCTTTATATACCTATATTAAAAAGGAAGGAAGGTTCACAATGGAAGATCTAAGATTCTACCTTGAGAAGCTCAAAAAATAAGAAACTAAACCCAGCACAAACAGAAGGAATGAAATAAAACATGTATAAACCAATGACAAAGAAAACAGCAATCGAGAAAAACCAAAAGCCAGAAGCTGGTTCTTTGTAAAGATTAATTAACTGGGAAACAGCACATAGACTGTCTCTCACCTTGGGCCCCAGGCTGACGCAGCAGCCACCACAACGCCCCCGAGTCTCAGGCCAGGGGCCTGCTGAACCTGCCTGAGGGAACCCAAGGCTCCAGCCAGGAAGGCACTCAGATCTAGTCCAAGGATCCCCACTCAGTCACAGGGGGGCAGGAACTGGAATCTTACCTTGTGCCCAGAAAGCAAAGAGCTGGACATGTATGAGAAACTTCAATGGACATTACTTCCATGGAGGGGAAATGAGAACATAAAATTCAGCTTCCATATAAGCTCCTCTCTGAAGTATTAAACCATTTACATTATTGCTTTTTTTTTGGATAAATTAATTTTAATAGAGGAAAGTTCAAAGCGCTTCCCATAAATAGTTAAACTTTGCAAAATGTTAATGAGAAGTTACCAGCTACTGACACATTTCCTTTCAGAAGAAAATAAACATCTCAGGTGACTTCAATAAAAAATGCAGTCCAGTGCCCACCCCACCCCACCCCACCCCCAAGTCCAAAACCCACAACTTATTTGGTCAATGTAAGTGCATTAATAGGCATACACACTCATGAATCTGCACAAAAAAATGGAAACTAAATAAATTAAAAGCTTATAGGGGAAATGCAAATGTCCCACAATTTTCATATAGATTATAATTATTTTTTTCTCATGAAAATCGAGAGAAAGTTCTGTCTAGCTAGCTGGTAACAGGCACTGTAATAGAGATTCCAGAGGAAAAAAATGCACATTGCCAAACATGGAAAGAAATCAAAGCCTCGAGTAAATGGGATATGATTTGAAGATTCCAAAATATGCCTTCAAAGTGAACCTTTCATAGGCAGGTGCTGACCATGCAACCACGGGCACTATGGCACTCTACTGGTGTCTGAGGAATCTGTCCCCAAGCTAGTGGACAGTCTGTTTACTCGCTAACGAAGAATTCCTCTATAAGCCAATGGAGGTAGTGGAGATACAGTATGAACAGCATACGGTCTGGCAGTTGTTTGTGAATAAATGCTGAAAGAAAGAAAGACCGCGTGGCTACTGATGAACTGAATACACGTGTGACATACAGTATTTGCACCTGCATGGAGTGTGTTGTACATATAAACACACACACACACAAAGCCTTCTGTCTCCTAAGTAACAGGCTCACAAAGGGCCCATGTGCACAAATCATTGGGCCTCGTCTCCAGTGTCATACCTTTCGGCCTCCCTCTAAACACCCATTAGGAAAAAGAGCTCTGGGTATTTGCAAGGAAGTAGCAGACGGTTCTGGGAAAGGCAGGTACAGCCTAAACCAGTGTCAGAATCCCGAGTAGGATGAGTGTACCTCCTTGGTGTCCCAGGCCCTAAATCTACAGTCCTCCTCACTCTCCACTGGGGTCGGTTAGGATGCCCTGGACCATAACCATTACAGTCATTTGGATGTAGAGGTATCTTGTTTTAAGAACGAACATCTGTCCAGCAGGCCTCAGGGAGCTTGAGTCACTTAGCCATCTGTGTGCCTCCTGAGGTAGTGGCAGCTTTTTGGAGAAAAGGCAGTCAGTTATTCCAGAAAATACAAAAGCTGCCAAGATGAGAGTTGATCTGGACGGGGTACCAGGAAGCTTAGCTGGCACATGTGTAACATTAATTCACACACAGGGAGACCAGAAGTGCTCAAATCAAAGGAAAAATGCCTGTGGACTTAAAACCAAAAAGATGAACGTAAAAATAAAAAAAGAAACTGAAGTATCATTTTTTTTCTATTGTTTCCAACCATGGTATTGGTTTTAACTGTGGAATATATTAACGAGGGTTTAAAAATTAATTTTGTTATTTTAAAAGTTACTGGACTTGTTAGAAATTGTCTTTCAAAAAATGTTCAATCACTTTGAAATCAAAAACCAACTTTTTGTTATACTTGGGCTGATCTCAAATGAGAAATTGCAGATGGGGTGACGTATGGGTCTTGCCTTAAAGCATCCACAGCATTAAGACAGGAAGAGAAAGGAGGCCACACAGAGGCAGGAGGGGAAGGCACGGGGGTGGGGGGGCCGGGGTGACTATGGAACCAGACACCTGGTCCAGGCCTGCCTGAGTCAAGAGGGAGCTGGGAGATTCTTGGGCACACTGCTTAACGGTTCTGAGCCTCAGTTTCCTGATCTACAAAATGCACATAGCAATGCTTACTCTGTGGTGTGTTGGACAGATTCAAGTTTATACCTATAAAACAAACAGCACCAAGCTTGGCCTGAGGTAAGGACTCAAAAAAAAACCCACAAAAAAACAAACACTGGTGATAGTGATGTTATCATCCATCGTTTATTTGGTTATCTCAGTCTGAAAACTAAAAACATAGTATGAGAAAATCCAAAGAAGAGACATAGGATAGTCAAATCTTAATTAAATGTGAATAAAGAACATCCTGTGCATGTGAATACCCCCACTGAGGCAGGAAGGCCTCTACTGACAAGGGCCCACTTGAGACAAGAAAAATACTCTTAGGCTCTGATCCTATCTTGAAGCCCTAACTCTTTCTAAGAGCTGGCAAGGATGTGAGAGTGGAGAACCATACCCCTAAGGTAATTGCAGGACAAAAAGCTGGGGCTGTGACCTGTCTGCAGCTCAGCTAAGAATCCTAGACTAAGGTCCAAAGCCGTATGGGTGGTGTAGGATTCTGGAAAGTTATAACTTCTTTGTATTGATGTTCCTCACACCTCGTTTTCCAGTGTTACTTAAGAGTAAAACTCTTACATGTAAGCAGGCACACCTGTTCAGGGGCAGAAGGAAAGGTGAACCCAGGAGACTGAGTTCCATTCTGCAGGGGCCACCAGGGAAACTGTGCCCCAAAGTGTGGGAGCAGGGGCGGGCAGCAGGTGTTCGGAGGCAAGCAGGTTGAGGACTAAGGTCCTTGAAAATAAGAAACAGAGGTTCTGGAACTTAAGATGGTTCCCAGATAACAATTTAATTCTGTTCAGCAAAGGTTTTTAAAACAAAATGTAAAGGGGCAAAGTGTCACCCATTCTTTCTAAGACCTTATGTTCCAGGGGGCAGGATGAGTTGGGGGGGCGGGAGTGTAACTGATTGAGGTAACTCACGTGCAGCTGGGGTGGTGAGACTAAGGAAAGAGGTTATTGTAGCTGGGTGAGGGGGGATGAGCAAGGCTTTCCAGAGAAAAAAGCACCTGAGCTAAGCCTTGAAGAATGCTGTGGATGTGAATCATGGAGAAGACAGATGTACAGACATGTCAGGCACAGGACGAGCCCACGGAAAAGCAGAGAGAGAGACACAGCTGACCATGCAGCGAGCAGCCGGTCCAGTCGGCTGAAGCCTGAAAGGCCAGGGCACAGAGGAGTGAGCATGTCTGCACTGTGGTGGACAGAGGACATCCAGGGGCTGCCACCGCCACAGGGGCTCCTGGGCCTGCCCTTCTGTTTCGGGTTCTGGACCTACACATGCAACTACCCACTGGATGTGCCCACCTGAACGTGTGTGACACTTCAAACCTTTCACGTTCACAAATCAGGCCTAAGGTCCCCGCCCCACAGACAGCCCCCTTCCAGCCTCTGCATGCCCATCTAAAAGCTATGACCATCCTTGACTGACACCCCTCCCTGCCCCGCCCCCACACCCTGGCCAACCTCAATATTCCACGGGTCCCAGGTGCTGATGACTCCCTCCTGCGCTTCTCTTGAATCCTATGCCATGTCCACCAGTGCTGTCTCCCCTTATTGTTGTCTGTCTTGGTTAAACTTCTGAAATATTGAGTTTGAATCCTTGCTTATTTACTACCTGTGGGACCTTGCACAAGTTACTTAACCCTTCTGTACGTCAGTTTCCTCATTTGTTAGGTGGGCATTATCCAAGCGCCTACCTCAGGAACACACAGCATAGAAAGCACTTAGACAATCTCTGGCGTCCAGGAGGGTCTGGTAAGCGGTAGCTGTCCTCATCATACTGTCGTTATTATGTATTCTTGCCTCTTATTGCAATGCACTTGTAACTACCTGCCTTGATTTCCCCACTTCTAAATCAAGTGATTCTTAAACTTTAATTTAAAAGCTTTCTAAAATAATGAACTCTTACATGGACTTCAATATGTTAAAGCATAAGAAGAGCTACTCTGGTTGACACAAACCCGAGGAAGGACCTCCCAGAACTGCCTCCACTCCCACTTTCAGACCCAGCAGTGACATCTCCACTGGCAACCGCGGCTCCTCTGAGCACACACGCATGGGGGCCACGCACCTTCCTCTTCCCTAGAGCTGCGCAGGGATCCTTTGGAATCACAGATCTGATGATCGCATCTGCATCCCAGAGCCCTTCACTACTTAAACTTTCAAGTGCCAACTCAAAGGTACCTTCCTCAAAGTGAGGGTAGGTGAGCAGGTGTGCAGATCTCGAAGATGGACTTTAGTGAAAGTTATGCCGCGGCAGCAGAAGTCAGCAAAGCTTGGATCACAGCCATCTGACGCAGAAACTAACATTGGGCCGTTACTTTTATTGGTGTTTTCTCATCATTATTACTATTGGTGTGAAGGACAAGGTATTTTGTGGTTTATTTTAACAAAATGGAAAGACTATGAAGATTGGTCCCTTTGTGTAGCTGTATCTCTAATCACAGGTACAGACATAGAGGGCAGTCCTGAACCCTCCTCAGGGACATGCCACCACTGTAGACAGGCCATGGGGGCGAGCAGCCAGCTGTCCCCTGCCTGGCTGGAGGTGAGCCCTAGGCTGAGGCCACACTGAAGCCATCTTCCCCATCACCTCTTTATGTCTGACCTTCGGAGGGAGTCCTATCGCTGCCTGTCTCTGGCTCTACTGATTCCGTATTCGGTGTCTGTCTGTCTGTCTGTCTCTCTCTCTCTCTCTCTCTCTCTCTCTCTCACACACACACACACACACACACACACACACACACACACACACACAGGCACACATGTCCTTCTACCCCACAGCTATGTTCTGCACCTCTAACTACATCTGGAAAAACCCGCTATCCTTTTTGATTTCATGGGGGAGCTAAGCCAGAAGCATGGCTGGTGATCAGGGTAGCCTCTTGTCATCAAGTAAAAGACTGACATTTTCAGGCAAAACTATACATGGAAAGAAACACGTTCTAGAAGCCCCCAAACTATGGTGAACACCTACAAACACCTTTCAGAATCTCTAAAGAAAGGAGTGGGCATTTAACCAGGCAGGAGATTACAGCGACTCTGGACTAATCGGAACACCCACAATTCTGTGTTTTGAAAACCTGACTTGTCATGGCACTCTGGGAGCACAGCCCTTTCCAGATGGGGAGCAGGAGACTAACTGGAGAGAAGGATGAACATCGACAGTTGCCCCTACCCAGCAACCCAGATCCTTTCCCATTTCCTCAGTAAGCTGTGCCCGGGGCCTCAGATTGGGTTTCCTGGGTAGGGGGACTCTCTCAGCCCCCCACTCCCACTGATATTCCCTGCCAGGCAGAGGCAGCTCCATGGATGGATGCCGCACTTCAGGCCTCTCTCTTCTCCTTTACTCACTCGGCCTTCATTAAGTCAGTCTGGGAAGAATAAGTCTGACCAGCTTGCCTCCTCTTCCTGATGGGGCAGCAGATTCAGCCTCCGGTCTTGGGGGAGCCTGTACCTGTATCTAATTCTGGAGCTCAGGTGGCAGCCTCCCACTTTTTTTTGCTTTTATCACGAAACCATATCCTTCAACTTAGTTACCCACCCCCAAAGTTGATATTTTATCTTCCACCAGCCACTTCCTCATTTCTCAATTTGTTCAGAGCCCGAGTGGGGAGACATGCTGGTATTTCACAGGGGCCTCGGAGGTGGAGAGAGAGCTCGACAGCACCCAAGTCCCTGCCACCCGGATCTCTGCAACGGGGACACAGTACCGAGTTCCTCAGCCTGAAACAAGGATCCCACGGTCCCCTCTGCATCCTTCCCTGAATCTCACTCCCTGATTCCCAGTCCCCCAAACTCGCACCTTGTGAAAGAGCAGGGAACCTCAAGGGTGTGGTCACTGTGGGAATACAGCTGTTGGGGTGCAAACCTCTTGACAATAGTCAAGATTTACTTTAAACTCTTGTTTTTTTCCCCTTTAAAAGCTGTCAAGAAATTTCAGCACAGAATCTTGTTTTCCTTTCAAACCTTACTGTCATGCTTACCATGTTATGTGGCATGTAATTTTCCCCCCATTTAATCCAAAGTCTTTATTTTACAAATAAGAAAACTGCCTTCTTTAGTCCACAAAAAATCATGAATCCCCTTCTAGCACCTTTTGTCTCTATCTCGTATTTGAGCTCTGATACTGCTCTCTAACTTTTCATGCTGAGGATCCTATTTCCTGTGGGATAAAGAGAGCCTTAGAATGCAGGGCCTGAATCTCTGCTAGATTCTTGATGAGTTAACGTGAACTGAACTTCCTTGATTTAAGTTCACAGGAAGAAGCTTGGTGAGACAGAATTCTCCTGAATCAGATCTACCATAGTGGCCTTTCTATTCCTTAATTTCTTAGCTTGCACTGCTGCAAATTCCCCAAACACATGCAAAAACACTCACGTCCAGGGACAAACAAAAAACAGCCTCTAGGGCAAAAACCCAAAACAAACTATGAACTGTCCTCTCCTTGTGGATTAATATTCCTTTCTGTGCTTCATCGTCAGCCTGATGCAGAGCCCTGGGTGTGCGATGAGTGGACGCACTGGGCGAGCTCTAAGATTCCTTCCAGTTGTAACATAAATCACGACCCCTATCACTCCTGCCCTTGTTTATCATGTCTACCCACTATTGCCTTTTTCCGCAGTAGTTGAGCATGGAGCTATAGGAGAATTTAAGAAAAAGGGACCACAACTTATAAAAGAGTTTAATGTTTATCACTACCTGGATGATATATTGTTCAACATGTGTTATATGCCCAAAGCCATTAGCAAGTCTGATGGCTTTGCTACTACTTTTCATGGAAACAGGGGAATTCTGCACTTGCGCAGGAAGCAAACTTTTTAAGAGACCTCTTTACTTCACTACCCCTGATGGACACCCAAGAATAATCAGATGTTACGTACAATGTAAGTTTCCCTTTTCAATAAATGCCTTCGTTTTCAGAAAGGCAATTTCACGGAATCGCCTCTTAAATTAACTTGCTGTTTAAATCTCTCCTTCATTTTTAAATGTCCATTTGTTGTCCTGCGAGAGGATTTTTTTTTAAGAGCAGTTGACAACTGCCCAGCAACAGCAGCCTGTGTTTGCAGTCACTATTTTGGGCTACATCACATGTCACTTACATAACCTTGTTTAACTGCTCCTGAACCAGTTCGAACAACCTGGGAAACAGATTAGGGCAGCCCCAGCGAATTCCCGCATCGGCACTGCAGATTCTGATGGGCGATTGCCCATCCCCCGCCCCAGCCTACATCTTATAATGTTTCACAGTGAGTAAGAGGGTGTCCAACAAGAACTGGTTATTCATTGTCAGAGCAAGCTAAAACATTTGATAATTAACTTCCTCTGCTCAGTTTGAACCAGTCCGGTCTGCCCACAGTAAACCCATGAACAGTGCTCTCCCGCTGCTGGGGTTTATGAGTGAGCTGGATTAATATGCTTTAAAATGCCAGGTGGGGGGGGCGACTCACTGGAGAAGTAAGTACAGGTTGCCTTTGCCACCTTGAAACACAAATCTTTTGAAGTTATGTTTTCAGGATTCTAAGATTTTAATTTAGAAGCGAGAGTGGACTTATTTTTCCACCTTCAGTGTTTCAGGAGTTCTTCCCATGTGGTAAACACAAAATTCCCAATAAACATTCTTCTCAGTGGGAAAGATGTTAGTTTTTTCATTTAAAAAATATACATATACATAACTTGTAATGATCAGGACTTAAATTTTAGGCGCTCTGCATATTTTAGCGAAAGACAATAGAAGAAAATATTATATGATAAAAGCCAACTGCTGCAAGCCTTTAACCTTGAGAAACATTTATTAGGAAAGACAAGCAACTTATCAGCAAGGAACAAGGAACATTTTTTTCAGGAGTCACTTACGTCCCACACACATTCAACAGAAGGAATTTAACACGGTTGTACTTCACTATGCAAAAACATCTGTTATCTAGATAAACTAATAAGTTCTTCAGGGCAGTGGGCAGGGAAGTAACATTTGTTGAATTCCTGTTATGTGACAGGTGTTTTACCAATCATATAATTTAATCCTTAATTAAAAAATCCTACGGGGGGGTGGACCCTGTACGCTAGGTCAAATTTGCTCCCGTTTTGTCAACGAAGACACACACAGGCTACGGCACATGGCCAGCTTAGCTGGGTTTGCCCTGGGAGCACTGTCAGAACAGCACCTGCTTTCTCCAGGGCTCCACACCCACGGAAGGTATCCTTAAGCTACATATACGCAGAGGGCAGACCGGAACGGAGCAGAATCTTTGCAGTAAAACGTGCAGGCTCCTGATGAGGGACAGCTTGTACACTGAGATGCCACTGACCACCCCTACAGTTGGAAGAGCGAGCCTACGAGTCTAAGCCTCAGCTGAAAGGTGCACGAGATGGCAAGCATGCTTACCCCTAACCCACTGCTTTCTGCCTGATCCAGATGTACTTCTGAACCCCAGACCTCAAAGCAGACGTGTGCACAGCCCTGAAGAACTGAAAATGTCTGTGGGTGGGGTCCTTCGTGATCACATTTCACTCATTTTTGCCCGACGGGCCAATCCACCAAGATCTCCGAAGTGGCAATGAGGCACGGGCAGATGGAAGGGACTCTTGCTCAGCCACTCGCCTCAAACTGTTCGTTACCAGTGGAATGTCTCAGCACAGCTCAGGGGGTCCTCACTGGCCATCTCAGACGTAGTCTGGATTCTAAGAGCCCCTTATAGCTCTAAACCCAGACAAGGGCTGTGTTGGTGCCAGAGGACAACTGGATCATAAACTTCTACTGAAAACCAACATTTTTGCTAGGAAAGAAATGAAGACACCATTCAATATGAGGTTTTTGCTCACACACAGGCCGAGTTAGTTGGGGTACGATGGGGCATATGTTGCAGAGTCTCCGTCCCCGATCCTGTAGCCACCCAGTCCCTTCCCCAGCGACAACCCCTGTTGTCAGGGTCCCTGTGTCTAGGACACTTGTTTTGTACCACAGTAAATGTAATCTGTTTGCTAAGTTATGCACTATTCATGTAATATTTCTCTTCTTTTACGAACTAATTCAACAAATAATTATTGGGTGGCTGTTACATGCCAATTACTGTGTTCGGCACAAGGGCTGAGAGATGAATGAGACAAGATTCCTACCCTTCTGGGCCTCATGTGTGGGCCAGTGTGGGAGACAGGGGCTAGCGAACCCAACCCTGCGGCAACAACAGCACGTGGACACAGTGCTATGGGAGCACAGACGCGGAGGTGATGAGCTTTTTGCCCCAGGAGGTAGGAAAACCTTCCTCGAAGAAATAATGTTAGGCCAGCTTCTTGAGAAATGGTGGTTGGATGGAAAGAGAGTAGAGGAGTTTCTAACTATGGGAGCAACACACTACAAAATGAACGGTGTCAAAGGGTAGCATATATTTAGCAATGGGTGAGCTTGGTGTGCCTGGGGTGCAGGGAGTGTATGTGGAAGCAATAAAAAGACTGTGAGCACTTGTTCTGCCATGCTCTGTCATCTGGACATGAATCTTAGGCAATGGGGAAGCCAGGCCAGGTCTAACTGATGTTCCAGGAAGTTCACCCTGCCAGCCCAGTGGAAGACATTCTGGAGTCGTGCTCAGGATCCAGATGACTCTTTCAGAAGCAGGTGGTTAGGAGGTTCGATTTCCCATCAATCTTCCTCATCTCCATTACTCCCTACTCCCAAATGTGTTTTTCCGTATCTTAATTGCTTCAACATCCACTCATTATTCCAGTGACAACAGCTAAAGCCATCCTAAATTATTTCTTTCTGGTCCTCCATGCAAATATTTCACACTCCTCTGATTTCATAACCCAGAGGTGTTGACCCCTGCCTCTTGGATACCATCATTGTCTCAAGGACGCAGATCGTGTGTATGTTTGACATGAAACAAGGCAGCCTTAGAGTTACCTACTTAGCATACAAAGCAGAGTAGGTATTTGTTAATATTCAAAACTGGCTAGCCCCTTTTTGTCCAATGATTCCCAATAGGAATGACTCACAACTTTTGCATGTTTGAACCCAAATTCTTGTTTTTACTGGGGGATAAATGGGTACACGATGTAAATCTGTGTACATTGGAACTTGGTGTTGAAGATTAGAGTCAGAAGGGGGTGGAGGTGGAGGGGAGAGGAACTGTGGGAAAGGGTTCAATGACATGAGACAGCTGTCAGCGGAGAAGGAGAAGGGCGGGGGCAGAGGAGCGGCTGATTCACAGTCGGAGCGCGAGGGGAATGTGACAGACTGCAGGAGATGGGCATGAAGAGGACTAGTGTCTGTTAAGTATCCACTACGGTTGAAGCTCCTAGTCTGGGAAAGTTATATTATTATCGCATTTAATGTGTATGATGACCTTTTGAGAGGTGCTATTGTCCTCACGTGCAGGACAAGGATGCACGGAGCTGTCCGTGGTGCTCCCCACAGCCAGCAGCGATGCAAGCTTTCGAATGCAGCTCTGGCAAAAGCCCGGGCTCGCTGGTCACATCACTCAGAGGTAGTCTTGACATCGTAACAGGCACAACAATGTCTCACTCCAGCTTCCTAGGAAAGCTCTGTGCTTACACATTTTAACCTTGTACATTTGATCATTTGACTACATGGCTTAAAATCAAAGCATTTCCCATTTAGAAAACAGCTTAGTCCTTCTTTACAGCTGAAACTCAGGACAAGAGAAGTTCCAGTGTAGTTCCTAGCGTTGTGATGGGCTTTGGGGTCCGACACATACGGGTTCCATCCGGACCTGGTCACTTATCAGCTATGTAACACTGAGCAAGCCCCTTAACCACGTCTCTTCCCATCCATAAAGTTAGAGCAACAAAATGTATCTCACAGGGGACTGTAAAGAACAAACGCAATTGTCTGTTTAAAAGGCCTAGCACCATGCCTGGGACACAACACGTGCTCTGCAAACCTGCTCTTCCCCAGGGAACGGAGCCCTGGGCCTGGAGCAGACCAACTGGTTCCCACCTGGTCTCACAGCTCCTGACTGTGAGAGCTGGGGTGAGCCAGCCTCAAGAAGCTTTAGTGTCCCCAGCTGTAAACAGGGCAGTGCTGGTACCTCTCTCTTAGGGCAGCAGTCAGCCCTGCCCCTGCCAATCTTGACTTTGGACAGGAAGGATCTAGTCACTCTACTCCAAATCTGGGATGCCTGCGTTAAGTCCCTTTCAGCTAATTATACTTGTACTTCAGGTTTGCTTTCTGATAACCGGGCTTACGCCTCATTCCCCTGTGTTGCATTGCCTGTACGGGAGCCTGCCTACTGCCCCCTATCCTCACACAACCATTAAATTCCCCACACCCTGGCTCCCTCTGAAGTCCAGCCCCAAGACCAGGGCTCTGACACTTGCCTTTCTTGGGAGCCCACCAGTCTCCTCCTGCACCAAAGACTCTCAGGACCGCCCGCCCAGATCACACGGGCTGCTCGCCCTCACTTCTGGATTGTATATTCTCCTGGCATCTCCTCCATGCTCCAGCTCCTGACCCGCCCTGGGAACCAGATCTGGTTTCCTGTCCCAGGCCTTTCCCATTTGCCCCATCATTACATTTGTTAATATCCAAAGATATATTTTCTTTCTCTCATTCCTGTCGCCATTTCTCTTATACGGAAGAGGTAAGACACACATAGAAATAAATCATAACACTGAATTTATTTACAATTGTACTACGCTTTTTTCCTCTCTCAAAAAATAACAGCTTGTCATTAGAAACATACAAAATTGCTTTATTTGATCACTAAGAAAATAATATCGATTTACGAATGGATTGCCCATCATTGCAGTCATTTGTGAAGGAGAGAGACATTCATTTGGAGGGGTTATGTAAGTGGAACCTATCAGCTGATTTTTAGCTCATTCAGAGACTCTAGATGGGCCTGGGAAGGTTGCTCCCAGTCCTTACCTGTCTGGGCCCTCCCCTGCTCCTCCAGGTCTCCCACCTCCATGTACTAACTTAAGACTAGCAGTCCCTAGAATGTTCCAGCCCTTCCCTGTTCCTACTCCCCAATCCATGATGGCTCCTGAATTTGCTCAGAGCTGCACAACGTTCTCTTCCTGAAGAGAGTTCCCCTCCTGGGCTCCAGATCATAAGTCAGCAAAGCAAGATCCTCTGTTCTGCATCCTATTCTCCCTGGAGGGGGTCTGGATGGGTCAGCTTCAAGAAGATGGGCCGTTTTTGCTAACTGAAAATAAAGGTGGGAAGACAGAGGTCTGGTGTGGCACCTGGCTAACTTGGAGCTTCCAACAGCCTCCCCAGTGGGCTCACAGCAAGGCGATGTGCTCGCTCACTGGCCAGTGTTTCCCATGCACACGCCTAATGAAAGAAAAAGAACTGGGGCTTGAGGCAGGGCCGGCCTTGGCTCCGGTCCCCCATCTCAGCTGCTTTCCCAGGCACCTGTCTGACATTGCTGGCGTGCCCTTGCTAGTCCCCATCCGCTATCCCTGTATTCTGTAAGGTGGTTTAAGCTCTACAAGCCATGGGCAAACCTCCAACGTGCCAACTGTCTACCTGGATTCCCTGTCCATCTGCTATGTGGTCTCTCAGGCTTCATGCCAACCGCTTGCCTGGACTGAGGCTGGGGAATACTATGCCTCTTTGACTCTTGATCTTGATTTGTCCTAAGAAGTGTCACAGGTACAGGACTGTACTGTGAAAATGGAGCAATCCTGAGATATAAGAAGTGCAAAGCAATCATAATGTGGATTTTAAGCCTTTTCTATCCACAAGTACCAGTAAATTATCACTTTGATATGTTAAACTTTTTCCTATGTATATGTTCCTCTGTAAATCACTAACTTGCTGGTCATCTTGCTGAAGTCATAGCCTTTTAAAATCCCTTCTCTTATCTATGAAATGTAAAGACGAGATTAGATGATCTCTATTGTCTGTCCCTCTATCTCCTTGTTTCTGTGATCCTGAAGAGAGGACCAGTGAAGGAAAAGATATAAAGTCATCATTAGAAAGAACAGGCAGTGAACTGGGAAGTGGAGCCTTCCCTGGTGTCCTGTGGAAATACACAGTGTAACTGGCAAAGCCACACTAAGGAGCAAATTACTAAAGACAGGAGAGGGAGCTGTAACCGCTGTCCTTACCCCACAAAGAGGCTCGGAACTGCAATTTAGTTAAATAGAATTCAGAAGCAGTCACTATGGCCTTTGATGAGAAAAGTAGTCAAAGATGAGGGAAATTACTTTTTTGAAAGTACTTCTAAGCAAAGTACCCTTGGAGATAAAAAACAAAGTAAGATTTTGTATATATGTGTGTAAGAATGTATTCACACATATTTTAAATAATTGCAACAGTGCTGAAACTTAGCAAGTGATCCCTAGGTTTTTTACAACCTACACTGTGTTGCAAAAAAAATCTAGAAGTCTTCATGAGGTGTTTCAATATTAAAAAATAAAGAAATGATAGGTTCACTTCCTTCTTCTTCCTTGCTTACCACAGGCCTAAAAGTTTTTAAGGAGACTTGTTGTTTATGTATTTAGCTTTATGTTGCACTTATGAAATTGATAAAATGTGGTGGGAAACGTCTAGAAGAACTATTTTAAGCCAAAAAAAAATTCAGAGATTATTTTGCTTGATAAGCTGTGGCCTCACTGGGAGAGCATTAAGAGACACTCCATGGTTAACACCTTAGATCGAGTTACAGGAGGTAAGGTGCCTGTGTGAAGCAGGCCGATGATAAACAAACTACAGCTTGTAGGCCAAAAATAGCCGAGTTTTTCCCAGCTCTGAATTCCATCTGTCAAAATGAGGTGGATGGCATTCACCAGACACCGGCAATACATGTGCAGCTGAACTGGTTCAGCCTTCCGGGGGGCTTAGCTTGGTTATTCGAAACAATCGTCAACCATCGATTCACGGCATCATTTACGTAACGAAGGCTTTGGCCATTCTCAACAGCCTGTTCTTCCTCCCGTTCCAGGGACTAGCTTCAGAACACTTTCACATCATCTCTACGCATGTTTCAGGGCCCAGCAGAACCTCAACTTGCCGAAAACCTCCACTGCGCTTCAGCGATGTATTTCCTGTCTCTGAAGCACCCTCACTAACATTGGCCGAGAACTATTACGACCTGGGCTCCAGAGCACTGCATTATCTGAGTTGAGATTTGCAAGAATACTGTATACGGTTAAAATTCCTACCACTTTTACGTTCTTATTGCTCTGGCAGATTCTTCCTAGCAATACTGCTCCCTTCTCTACATGAGGCCTGGCTGTTTGGGTGTTATTTCTTCCAATGTATCAGAAGGTAGAGGGCAGGTCTTATGCATCAACAGAGAGCCCCATGGTGCCTAAGGCATGGTAAGTATTAATAAACACCCATGGGTGGGGAGAGACAGGTGCACCCTTCCTCTCAGGAGTGAGAACTACAGATCTCACTGAGCAATGGCCTTGGGCCTGGGCAAGAACATCTCAGTTTTCCTGGCTGCTGCAGCAGCCCTGTGCTGGGAGTGCCTCTTCCTCCGGAAGCTCTCAGGGCCCCGGGAGGCCAAGTGGTGGGAGGTAATGCTTAAAATCTTCCCTCCAAAGAGTCATTAGTCATCGTAGCACTGTGTGATAATGCAAATATACACAGGGGGCCAAGAAAATAGCTGAAAATGAGTGAGTTCATTTTGACTATTTTTAGTTGTCTGCAGAAAGAGGAAAAAGAAATTCTCATTGAATCACCATTTAATCCTATGATACAGGATGAACTGTGCAGGAACAGAAGTATTTTCTAACTGTACCATTTCAGACTCTGTTCCTTTATAAATACCTACTATGTGACAGGCAGGTGTCAACTGAGCATGCAAAGGGGCATAAGAATCCTCACACGAGTTCTCAAAACTACATACAATGATGATCGAATGTGCTAAGTGCATTTTAGGTGTGAAACGTTAAGATGGATATGATCAAAAAGTGAAGAGATCAATGTTGGTGAGAACGTGCAGAAAAGGGAACTTTCATGTACTGTTTGTTGGTGGGAATATAAACTGGTAAAGTCACTACGGAAAACAATATGGAGGCGCCTCAAGACATTAAAAACAAAACTACTAAAAGACCCGGCGATGCCACTTCTAGGTATGCATCCAATAGAAACGAAATCATTATATTGAAGAGGTATCTGTACTCCCGTGTTCACTGCAGTGATATCTATAAGCCAAGGTATGGAAACAACCTAAGTATCTGTCAACAGATGAATGGGTAAGGAAAATATGATGTATGTGTGTATATCAGCTACCTTGACACACACACACACACACACACACACACACACACACACACACACAGGAATATTATTCAGCCTCACAAATCCCACAATTTGTGACAGCTTGGATGAGCCTGGAGGGCGTCATGCTAAGTAAAATAAGCCAAAGAAAGACAAATACTGCATGGTATTACCTGCACATGAAACAACAACAAATACATTTGAACTCATGGAGTCAGGGGGTGGCATGGTGGTTGCCAGGGGCTGGGTGGTGAGGGAAACAGAGAAGCTGCTAGAAGGGAACAGACTTTCAGTTCTCAGATGACTAAGGCCAGAGGATCTAATGTAGAGCATGGTGACCACAGGTGACAGCACTGCACTGTATTATGCAAAGAGAGCAGATCTTAAAAAAAAAAAGAAGAAGAGGAGGTAAACAGGCAAGGTGACAAATGCGTTAACTTGATGGGAATCCTTCACGATGTATACGTACAACACATCATCACATCATGTATGTTAAATATATTATAACTTTTGTTGATTGTACTTCGTTAGAGTGGAAGAATGTTACGAGATCACAGAGGAGAAAGAAATTAATGAGGGAAGGAGGGGAGATGGCAAGTGGTGATCAGAGACGCCTGATGAAGGGTCATCTACCTTACAGGGGAGATGCAAGTTCTGCAAGCTGAGGGGAGAGGGGAAGACCTTACCTGCCTAGGTCCCAGCTGCCTCAACAGCATCCCACCTTGCACTGAGTGCCTTCCGCATAGCACTCTGAACAGATCAGCTAAGTAAGTGTATGGTAAACTTCAACGAAGTCATGGAATTAATTCTAAAATCAGTACAATAGAGATATATCAAAAATGTTAACAAAGGCAGTCATAGTGCCCAAACCAAGGCAAAACAGAAATCATTAGACTTGATTCTCACATCCAAGGAACGTCAAGCAAAAGGTGAGAGAAAGGGACCCCTGACTGATGGAATTCTTATGTAGGTTTGCATTTACAAGATAACTTACTAAAGAGTCAGCTTTCCGCTTTAATATTAATAGTACTCCGAGCTGAATCTACTTATCCCATATGAAATTAAAGCTGGGCATTTTTATGCAACAGCTCCAACGGATGTGGCCTTTCACGCACGCTCAACCTTTAAGTCAATACAATCTCATAGTTTAAGGAAAGAAGACATTGGATTTCAGAGAGCCATTCTGCCTAAAAACACTCTAAATTATTTAAATTGAATTCTGATTAAAGTTCAAGTAAAATCTTCTTCAATAGGGCACGCAAGGTTCTTAGAACTTTTGCAAATGAGATCTCTGTAATCTGATTCTACTTCATCCGGGAAAGCCACATGATGAATATGTCACGCCACTGCCGTCTGGGTGGCTGGCTGTGGAATACTTCTCAACTTGCCCTTGAACTCTCAAAGGGCATTGGAAAATGGTGTGGATGGTTCTCCTTGAGGTTTGACTGCCAGGTGCCACCTCGAATTGCTGAATTTAAATGTCTGTTTCTTACAGAGGAAAATAGAGGGGTTTTTGTCTGTTTATTTTAGAAAATTACATAATTTTAGAGCTGGAAGGAAAGAGTTCATCCCAACCTAGGGTTTACCCAGGGTCACAGAGAGAACAAAGAGATGCTAGGCTAAAAATCAGGAGACCTGGGTTTGAACTCAAACTTGTCCATGGATGGGCCTCAACTTACAAAGGGATCACATTCCAATAAACCCTCCGTAAGTTGAAAATATCATAAAGTACAGCATAGGGAATAGAGTCAAACAATAATATTGCAATAACTACGTTTGGTGCCAGGTAGGTACTGGAAATATACTTGTAAAGCATATGATTGTCTAATCACTATGCCATATGCCTGAAACTAATACAAAATAATATTGAATGTAAAGTGTAATTGGGAAAAAAATAAATTAAAAACACAAAATATCATTAAGTTGAAAAATGCACTTAATACACCTAACCTACCAAACATCATAGCTTAGACAAGCCTACCTAATACGTGCTCAGAACACTTACACCAGCCCACAGTTGGGCAAAATCATCTTGCTGCTGCCACCCAATATCACAGGAGGTAACTAAGTTAGTTGGAAGATCAAAATTCAAAATTTCAAGTATGGTTTCCGAGGAGAGCACATTGCTTTCACAGTGCCGAGAAGTCGGTCGGTAGCTGCAGTCACTAACTGACTTGGTGCAAGTTGCTTTACTTCTTATGGGTCAGTTTCTTCATCTGTACAATCATAGAAATATATACACTACCTTGCTAGATTATTGTAAAGGACAGAAAAAAGACACGTTTAAGGTCCCAAGGATGATGCTTAGTTAGTAGAACAGGCATGCAAGCAGCTTAGCTATTAGTACGGTTTATAAAGTTGAGTGTTGAATCAGTTAAGATCTTCTGCTTGTCAACCCACCATATTGTCTGGCTTCTTTTTATGTTGCTCTGCTCTAAAACATTTATACAGAAAAACTACAGATTGGGTACAACCATGTACCCACTTTCTACAATACTTTGGGTTGTTTTTTCAACCCTACAAACAAAGAAAACAAAACAAAAAGATTTTCCAAATCACATTCTAGGTCTAAAAATGAGTGCATTTGGCTCTGTGAGCATAATTCAGCATTTCAAGTGGACAACTGAAAATTGCCCGTAATGGAGGGGCTGGAGAAGACCAGACCCTACTGCAGGGTTGCTGAGCCCCACCGAGAAAAGGCAAGGCCCATCAGACCTCGGTGAGGCTGGGGCCCGAAGGTACAGCACTGAAGCCACGGGAGCCTGCAGGCCCTGGCTGGAAGAGGCAGCAGCTGCTCCAGCTGCTCCTCAAGGCATGCCCATTGCTGGCATGCAGGACCGTGGGCGGGGTGCTGCCAGACCGTCCACTGCCTAGAGAGAGGCCTGATGTCCACTCTGTATATGAAGTCTCTTGATTTTTAAATACTGACAACTAATTCACACCCCTCACTCCCCGACACAATTTTTTTTTTGTATAGGCCAAAAAATCCCACGAAAACCCAAACAAAACAACAACAATATCCTGACTCAACAGACTGGATTTCAATCTGGAGAAATGGGTCTGAGACCCTCTAAAGGACAAGGGTGCCTGGGTTGGGGGGTGGGGCAGCATCCAGCCTTCAATGACTGAATGGGGCTTTGAGTGAGGAGGGAGTGCCGCCTCAAGGAACCACGGGGCTGGACTTCTGTATTTGGATTGCTTTTTTTGTTTGTTTGTTTGTTTTTATGCCTACAAATTCACAACAAATCCTGAAAATTGGCACTAGGGTAGATAATATTCTCCAGTTCAGGGTATGAGAGTACAAAACGGGGCATCTAGACTCCAGGCATGTTCCTGCATTTCGTTACCCTCACGTCCTTGGGACTCGGTGCTATATATATGCCTCTGGTATTTCAGAGAGTATTGGGAAAAACATTCAGATCGACTCTGAGCTCTCTGGAAAGCCATTTCAGTTCACTAAGCTGCAAATGTTACTAAATGCCCTCGAGCCGTTTGCCGGACCGCTGCCTGCTGGTGGAGACCTCGCCCTGCCAGCCCACAGAAGCTGATCCGGGCCTTCCTTCTGAGGAAGCAAATGCTGTGGCTCGACAGTATGAAGGAGGTGGAGGTGATTTATTAACTCGAATCCCAGCAAGGCCACACATGACCAAAGACAGGCATTTGTAACACTGGGATTAAAAAGCTATTGGCTTTGTGTTTGCTTCGACATACCCTGGCAAGGAACCCTGGGCGTCAAAAAAACTTCTGACAATGTCAAGGCAAAAATGCTTCCTCATTCACTGGCCCATTTGAGAACGGGTATGATTAACATGCTAGGCTCAGAGCTCTGTAAGGATGTACAGCAGAGGGAGATAAACTTTCTGTAAAGGGACCGAATTACAAATATTTTAGGCTTTACAGGATAGTTTCTGTTACAACTCCTCAACTGTGTCATTGCCATGTGACAGCAGCCACAGAAGATATGTAAGTCAACGTGCTTGGCTGTGTTCCAATGAAACTCTATGGACTCTCCCTGGCCTGGTAGTTCAGTTTTAGAGCATTGTCCCCATATGCCAAGGTTGCAGGTTCAATTCCGGGTCAAGGCACATATAAGAAATCAACCAACGAATAATACATAAGTGGAACAAAAATCAATGTCTGTCTTTCTCTCTCTAAAAATCAATTTAAAAAAACTTTATAGACTCTGAACTGTGAATTTCATGTATTTTTTTGTATCACAAAGTGTTTCTCTATTGCCCGCCCCCCATTCATTCTTGGCTCCCAGACCACAAAAACATTCAGTAGGCCAGATCTGGCCCCTGCCCTATAGAAACAGTCAAATAAAAGGAAACAGTATTTCCTGGTCCATTACCATAAACCAAGACGGCGCTAAGCATTTCACTGGACCACTCCATTTTACTGTGACAACAACTCTGAGAAATATTCCGATTACACCCATTTCACATATGAGAACACTAGGCTTGAAGTAGTCAAATTACTTGCCTAAGTGTGTGCAGGCAGACAGTGAGCAGCCAGGATCTGAATCCAACCTCACTGGCTGTGGGCCCCACACTACGCCCTGGGGGGCGACATTGGCACATAGTGGTTCTCAACCCTGACGGCATCAGACCCTTACTGAAGAGTTTTCAAAAGCACAGGTACCTGAATCCCCCAGTTTACTACATCGGATTCACTGGACATGGGACCTAGGAATCTTCACGTTAAAATTTTTTTCCTACAGGTGTTTCTGGCATATACGGAGCGCCTAAGCCTGGACCCTTGCCTTACAGGACCAAGTATTACTGAGCAGGGTCCTGCTGATAAAGAGCTTGTATATCTTGAAGGAAGATCTGCCTATTTGGAACTAATAGTTAGTTCATGTTCACAATCTCAGGCAAATTCTTTAAAGGAATCAGGCCCCCAAGAAGCTGAGTCCCAGATGGTGCCTGGAGTCTTATTACCAAAGCCACATTTGCTGAAAACTACCACCACAGAGCTGGGGATGAGCCAGAGTTGAACTAAAATTGGATGCCTAAACCTTATCAAGAGCAAAAAGTGGCAAGATGGCTAGAAAAGGCAGTATGAATCACGTAAGAACTTTGGTATATTTAACAGAATAAGCTCAGATAAACAAACATGATCAGGGGGCAAAGCATTTATTTGCATGACTGTAAGGGGTTCCCAGCGGTCAGAGTTCCCCTGTATAACTCTGAGAAGTATTTCAGTTTCTGGCACAGGGAGGAAAAAAAAGGAAACCTCATCCTATGAAACTGTTGGATCTTCCTCGTTAGATCTAACTCAGTAGAAACCACATAGGAAGGCAATCTGCCCAGGAAATGTGCTTCTACTTCGGAACAAAAATACAGGCAGCTCCTAGGACATGCACAGAAAGACTCGCTCATGGCCTGCAGAGTCCAGCCAGGTGCTTTGCACCTCAGAGATTTCCCACCTGAGGACGGAGCCAGCCGTGTCTTCCTGAACTTCTCCTTGTCAGAGACCATTAATGCAACAGCTTGTTTGATGCCCTTGAATGGTGTGACTGTCCCCATGAAGTCTTCTCGGAGCAGATCCACTTTCCTAGTATAACTTTACTCTCACAATGGAGTTCCTGCCGCCTTCCTTCTTGTCTTCCTGATGACCCCTGATGGTATGCTTGACACCGTCTCTGCCGACAGGGGCCAATCTCTCCTTCCTTTTGTTTACTTAGGTGTCTCAGACACCAGATGTGGGCCCGGGGCCCGGAGGAATCGAGTGCCTGTTGCCTGTCAAGCACTCCAGAAGTGTACAGCTATAACCACAGAAGTCAGACACGGAACAGAACTATCTGTCTAAGTGGGCAGACAGAGCCCGTGTGTAATGGGCTGTGGCCCTTGTAATGAACTTTCGTTGCCACCAGCAAGAAACCACAATAATGGCATCTTTGAATATAAAGGACAATGAAAACCTCTTAAAACCAGGGTGAATCCACTGCAGCCACCTGTCTTTACTCGCTGGGGGCAGTTTACTCAATCAGATAAATGGGTTTGTTGTCTTGTTCTAATTTTCTAAGGAGTAGCATGTAACTTCGGCAGAATGGTACAAAAGAAAAAGTTAGCAACATTTGACCTTAACTTCTTCAGAGACAAAAAGCCCAGTATCTGGAGTGCGTTGAGACTGTGAATAAGCCATGAGCATAAGTACACAAATGCAGGCAAAAACTGGAGTCACGATTAATAGGTGTTTCATCATGAGAAAAAATGGAAATAAGGCAACATTTTAGTAATAATGCTTGGGCAACACTGAAAATATATATGTGCACATATAAATTATATAGAAATATAAATTGTATATATAATTTCATTTATAAAAAATTAATACACATAAATATAAATTATATGTATTAATTATATATGTAAATAGAATAGCAGAATCAAAATAATACTTTGAGAATATGGTCCAAGGGAATCCTCAAGCACAGGAAGTATTCCGGTTGAATGGTGCATCATGCAAATGATGTACAATTCTGCAGAATCATAGGAAATGCTACTGTGTTAAGGGCTTCAAAAGGCTATAGGATTTAACAACATATTCTCTCACAGGTAACAAGAGTTCAATACTAGGCTAATGGTTTTATTATTTTGTTTAATATTTTGGTACATTTCCCTTGTTTCATTTTTAAGTACATACTTTTAAAACATAGAAATATGTTTTTCTCACCCATTTTAATTGCACAATTAATGACAATTAGTTAATTTATAAACTTGTGCGACCACCACCACAATCCAGTTTTAGAACAACCTCATCACCCCAGAAAGGTGCCTTATGCTCATTTGCAGTTCTCATCTTGTCCATCCCAATCAACCACTAATCTATTTTCTGTTTCTTTAGATTTGCTTTTCTGGACACTTCATATAAATAGAATCACAGAATATACAGTACTTCGCTTTTTGGTGCTTTTTACTTAGCACAGTCCTTCTGAGATTCATCATGTTGCAGCATGAGCCAGCAGTTAAATACACTTTTTACTGCTGAAGGGTGTTTCATCACGCGGAGAAACCACATGGTTTATTAAGTCACTGGCTGACATGGGGTGGTTTCCACATTGTTGTCATATCGAAAAATGGTCATACGAACATTTGTATATAAAAGCTTTGGACGGGCATATATTTCCATTTCTCTTTGGGCAGATACCTAGGAGTGAAATTTCTTGGTCTTAAGGTAAGTTTACATTTAATTTTTAAAGAAATTGCTGAATGGCTTTTCAAACAGGCTACACCATTTTACATTTCCATTACCAATGTATGTGGTTCTAGTTTTTCCACATCCTCATTAACATTTAATATCATTTTATTTTGTATTTTTACTATAGTTATTCTCACTATGCTTTAATTTGCATTTCCTTAATGATTCATGATGTTGAACATCTTTTCATGGAATTAACAGCCAGCCATTTGTGTATCTTCTTTGGTGTATGTCTATTCAAACCTTTGGTTCATTTTTAAAAGAGTGGCGGTCACCCTACTATTGGCCTCTAGGGGTTCCTTATATATTTTGGATACAAGTGCCCAACTAGTGTTTAAACTATGCACAGAACTCTAAAAGTTAAATTACACTTCCATTTGATGAGCTGGAACAAGGGATCTCAAATTGTGGTCCAGAGTTTCAAGCAGTGTTTTAGAAGGTCCGAGAAGTCAAAAGCATTTTTGTAATTATACTAAGACATTATTTGCCCTTTTCATTTTCTCCTCCTTCATGAGTATAAATGGAGTTTTCCAGAGACTAGAAGAAGTATCCACAATTATCTAAAAAGGC
>VMDR010013694.1:0-24627 GCA_007922815.1 Macrotus californicus | reverse complement strand
TATATTTTATATTTTTTATTGAGTTCTGAAATTTTTGAATTATTAAGACTTTCTGCCAAAGAAAACCTTTTATCATTACATTGTGTCTCTCTTTACCTTTAATGATATTTTTGTCTGAAAGTCTACTTTAATGTTAATACTGAAACCCCAACTTTCTTTTGGCTAGCATTTCCCTGGTATGCTTTTTTATTCTTTTACTTTCAAGTTTTCTTATTCCTTATGTTTCAGGTGCATCCCTTATAAACACACAAATGAATTTTGCATGTTTATATCCAATAACCTCTTTTAACTATTGAATTCAGTTGATTTACAGATATTGTTACCTCGACTTGTTTCTATCTTCTTGTTTGTGTTTTCTCTTTGTTGTATCTTTTTATGCTTCTTTATTCATTCTTCAGGCAAACTGCAGGTTTGCTTTTTTATATTTTTAAGGTAAATATGTGTAATATACTCTCTGCCATTTGACCATTTTTATGTGTATGAATGAGTGGCACAACATTGTGCAACCATCACCACTACTTATTTCCAAAACTTTTCTTCACCTCAAACAGAAACTCTGTAACTATTTAGCAGTGGCTCCCTCGTGCTTCCCTTGCTCCAGCCCCCCCCACCCCGTAACCTTAATTTACTTTCTGTCTCTATGAAGTTGCCTATTGTTGATATTTCACATAAGTGAAATCATACAATCTTTGTTATTTTGTGTCTAACTTATTTCACCTAGCACATGTCCCCAAGGTTCATCAACATTGTAGCATGCATCAGAACGTCATTTCTTTTATGAGTGAGTAACATTCCATTGCACATATACACCATATTTTTTTACCCATTCATCTGTTAATTAATATTAGGGTTGTTTCCACTACTGGCTATCCCAAATAATGCTGTAATGAACCAGGGTGTACAAATATCTGTTTGAGTCCCTGCTTTCAATTATTTTGATTATATAACTAGTTACTACTAGTAGTACATGATTTGTTCTATTTGATTTTTTTCTTCTACTGGTTGAAGATTACAAACTCTACATCTACTCTTTATTATCTTTCAAATAATACCTTGCATTCATAATAACTAAGTGTACAGTTAATGTTTTTAAAATATTTTAGTTATTTATTTTTAGAGAGAGGGGGAGGGTGGAGAAAGAGAGAAAGAGAGAAACATCAATGTGTGGTTCCCTCTCACATGCCCCCTACTGGGGACCTGGCCCACAACCCAGACATGTGCCCTGACTGAGAATCGAACCAGCGACCCTTTGGTTCCCAGGTCAGCGCTCAAACCATTGAGCCATACCAGCCAGGACTAGAGTTAATATTTTAACTCACTCCAAACAACACAGAAGTTTAGAAACTTAAGTCTGATGTCCTCCCTTCTGGCTTACTTACATTTGTTGTCAAGAATTAGGTTCTGTCTCTTTTTTTACCCCTAAAAGTATTTATTATTGTTATTATTACTAGATGCTGATATGATACAAATTAAATACAACCACTAAGAGACTAAAGAATATATAATTTGAAAAACAGGAGAATAAGAGAGTGAAATTATGATTTTTTTGGTATAAAAGCATTCAAAAAGTTTTTAAGTTAGGCACTGATAAAAATACACAAATAAAAAATAAAAATTCTGCATTCCCACCAACAGTGCACTATGGTTTCCTTTTCTCCACAACCTTTCCAGCACTTGTTGTTTGTTGATTTGTTGATGATGGCCATTCTTACTGGTGTGAGGTGGTATCTCATTGTGATTTTAATTTGCATCTCTCTGATGGTTAGTGATGCTGAGCATCTTTTCATATGTCTCTGGGCCCTCTGTATGTCTTCCATGAGAACTGTCTGTTCAGGTCCTTTGCCTATTTTTTAATTGCATTGTTTGTCTTTCTGGAGTGTAATCATGCGAGTTCTTTATATATTTTGGAGATCAAACCCTTGTCTGAGGTATCACTGGCATATATGTTTTCCCATATGGTTGGTTCTCTTTTCATTTTAATGTTGTTTTCTTTAGCCGTGGAGAAGCTTTTTATTTGGATGAGATCCCATTTGTTTATTTTTTCCTTTATGTCCCTTGCTCTAGGGGACATATCAGTGAAAATATTGCCACAGGGGATATATGAGATTTTCCTGCTTATGTTCTCCTGTAGGACTTTTATGGTGTCATGACTTATATATAAGTCTTTTATCCACCTTGAATTTATTTTTGTGTATGGTGTAATCAATAAACAAGTGGATCAAAAAACTGTGGTACAATTACACAATGGAATACTATGCAGCAGAAAGAAAGAAGGAGCTCCTACCCTTCACGACAGCATGGATGGAACTGGAGAGCATTATGCTGAGTGAAATAATCCAGGTGGTGAAAGACAAATACCATATGATCTCACCTATAAGTGGAACCTAACTGACAAAACAAGCAAGCAAGCAAAATACAACCAGAGACATTGAAATAAAGAACAAACTGACACTTATCAGAGAGGAGGGGTGAGAGGGATAACAGGGGAAGGGCCATCAAGGAACAGCTACTAAGGACACATGGACAAAGCCAAAGAGGGGGTAGGATCGAGGGTGGGAGGTGGGGATGGCTGGGATGGGGGGTCGTGATGGGTGAAAATGGAGACAACTGTACTTGAACAACAATAAATAAATAAACAAATAAATAAATAAATATTAAAAAATAAAAATTCTCCCCAAAATTCTTTCAATACTGTGCAGAGAAAAAAAACCCACCAGGATGGAAAATTTCAGCTCAAGTTTAAAAATCTGTGTTGTTAAGTTGGTATTGATATGTCTAACTCTCGTTTGCTCATACCTACACATGGATAGAATATGATATATTATTTACTTTGACTATATTATTGTTTCTGAACTATGTCATCATCTCAAGTATTCTAAATTCCTTCCTCAATGCTTTATTTGTGGTTTATGAGGCCGGTAAGACTCCTTCATTAATTTGTTCAGTGCAGTAACTTGGCAGCATGCTTCCAGGCACCAGGGCACCGCACTGATCCACAGACAAAGGCGAATGCCTTCTGACTTGAATGGACACTTCTCCAAAGAAGATATACATATGGCCAATAAACACATGAAAAGATACTCACTATCATTAATCATCTGGGGAATGAACATCAAAAGCACAATGAGATACCATCTCACACTCACTAGAATGGTTCCAATAAAAAAAAAAAGATAGCAAAAGTTGGCAAATTGTGGAGATATTGGAACCCTGTGCACTATTGGTAAAAATGTAAAATGGTGCATCTGCTATGGAGAACAGTCAGCTAATTATAATTAAAAATATAATCACCTCATGATCCAGCAATGCCACTTTTGAGGACATACTCAAAAAAATCAGGGTCTCAAAGAGAGTTTTGAATATCTGTGTTCATAGCAGCATTATTCACAATAACTAAACTGTAGACTCAATCCAAGTGTCCATAGACAGATGAAAACAAAAGCAAAATGTAGTTAAATATTATTCAACCTCAAAAAGGAAGAAAATTCTGACCGATGCTACAACATGGATGAAACTTGAGGACTTTATGCCAAGTAAAATAAGCCAGGTCACAAAAAGACAAAGATGATATGATTTCACTTATATGAGGTACCTCAACACGTCAAAATCATACAGTCAGAAAGTGGAATGGGGGCTGCCAGGGACTGAGCTGGGGAGGGAGAGCGGGGGAGTCATTGTTTAGTGGGTACCGAGTTTCAGTGTTGGAAGATGAAAGAGTTCCAGAGATGGATGGTGGTGATGAGGGCACGATGGTGTGAATGTTCTTAGTGCCAATAAACTGTACAAGTAAAAATGGCTAAAGTGATAAATGCTATGTTATACATATTTGACCACAATGAAAAAAAGGAAAAAATTCCTTCAAGATGACAAAAAGTGAGAAAGAAAAAAAATGAACCAATAAACACACAGCATGCCAAAGGTGGAAGCGCTCTAGAGAAAAACAAAGCAGGGAAGGAAGAAAGGGAATGCCAGGGGCAGGGCTGGGGGTGGTTGCCATGGCCCGGGAAGACTTCACCAAGGAGGTGATGTTTGAGCAAAGGCCTGCGTCAGAGAGGGCTAGCTGTCCACAAACACTCATGGGTCCCCTTCTTAGAGCAGGTTGTTGCTAAGAGGTGGCCCCTGAGCCAGGACTACACTCCCTAGGCCTCTAGAGTGCAGACACAGCCATGTAACTAGTTCTCACCAGTGGATTTGGAGTAGATGAGCCTTATCTTACTTCTAAGCCATCTGTTTTTCTGAATCTGATATGGCCCCTCCACTCTTTCCCTTTCTGAGGCTTCAGAATAGTGCTGTCCAAGAGAAATATAATGTAAGCCATACAGGTTATTTTAAATTTTCTAGTAGCCACATTATTATAATAATATTAAGTATAATAATATTATTAATATAAGTAATTATTATTAATATAAATGTGAGTTATTAATATAATTAAAAGGTAATGGGTGAACTTCATTAATAAGTGCATTTTTGAACCCAATATTTCCCAAAAATACTTCAATGTTCATCCAATGTAAAAATAATGGAGGTACTTGATACTCTTTTTTTCAAAATCCAGTATATATTTCCAACTGACAGTACATTTCAAGTGCTACTTCCCACTTATCAAGTCCGCAGGCGCCACAGGCGGCCCCACATTGGACAGGACAGGTCTAGACTATAGGAGAGCCATGAGATGAAAGGATGGGGGGGCCTGAATCTCCTTATGGAGGGCAGCCACCCAGTAACCAGGCACATCCACAGTTTATTGCTATATAAGAGAAAAATAAACTTTTAGTGTCAATCTTCCAAAGTTGAGGTCCATTTGATTCCTTGAAATATTATACTAAAAACAAAAACTACAATATACAGCACTGGCTTAGCAATCAGGTAACAGATAGCACTGGAGAGACATCAGGAGCTGCAAAGCAGAGACCTAACATATGTGGTGGTATCTGTTACCTGTGCATGCTCGTAAGACAGACGACGTACCTAGTGATCCTGCTGCATTAGAGTAAGTAGTTTGAAAGATCCGGAATGCCTGTAGATGCTGTATTAGTTTACTAGGGATGGCTTGTACAACAGGAATTTATTTTCTCACAGTTCTAGAGACTGGAAGTCCAAGATGAAGGAGCCAGCAGGGTTGGTTTCTGATGAGACCTCTCTCCTTGGCCTTCACATAGCCTCCTTTCAGAAGAGCTGCACATAGCCTTTTCTCTGTGCGTATTTACTGCTGGAATCTCTTCCTTTTCTTATATGGACACCAGTCCTATTGGATTAGAGTTCCATGATTCTTACCTTATTTAATCTTAATTACCTCCTTAAAGGGCCTATCTTCAAATAGTCACATTGAGGGTTAGGGCTTCCACATATGAATTTTGGGGGACACAATTCAGTTCATAAGAGATATAGAATGCTCTTCTCTGCACTGAACAAAGATGATAAAGAAATGTGTTCAGAAAAGAACTGGCTGATTAGCAAGCAGAAATAAACGATAATGAAGGGAATCTAGAAATCAAGGTAGGTTTGGGCACTGCAGGTTTAGGAAGCTGTCTGCTTCTGGATAGCAAGCAGGAGATAGTACCTGCAGGCTTTGAGCAAAAGCACCCACCCAGTCATTTTGGTTAAGCAGAGATATGCAAGGCTGAAACCCATATTGGAATAACTTAGCCTCATCCCACCAAGCCTACTGCTTCAAAGGCCCTCAAGTTAGCCCCATCAAATTGAGAGAGAGATGTAGGGGAAAGAAAGTGAGCCAACTTAAGAATCATTTCTGGGAAAGAACTTTGGATGTGGTTGCTGGCACATGGAACTGACAAGAAATCAAGGGAATAATGTTTCCAAAGAACAGTGATCTGGGCCTTAAAAAGCCTGTGAGTATAAAACACCCTCCCAGGGACCTCAGATATCCACCAGCAGAAGGCTGGCTGAGAAAGCTGTGCGAGCTTCCAGGGAAGTCCTGCTCTTGACCGCTGCTATCAGATACTGCCAGGAGGGATTAATGGACAGAGCACACCCCCAGGGCCAAGCCAAGGACCACAGAAAACAGTGAACCAGCATGTTCTGTCCACTGAGCAGGGCCACAGTCTAATGAGGGAATCTGCTCCACCCCCAGGCAGAGCCTTCCTAATCCTGCCCCACTGGGTCCCTCATTGCTGTGGACCAGTTACTGCAATGGGTCTCCCCATCTCCCTTTTCCAAAGAAGGGTTTCCTCTGTGGTTATCCTCTTCTTGGTCCATATTTCTTATGTTATTGTTGGAGGGAGGTGGGCAGACACTTTGTCTTTGAATTCTTAGGTCTCCAAACCAAAATAACCCCTTACCCAGAGGGCATGGACTTCATCCTGGATGTGGCACCTGGGTGGAACTTTGGGTTGTCTCCTTTAAGGAGGAGGCTACACAGATATTTGGTGGCCAGAGGGCAGTCTGTGGCAGAAATGGCTACTTGACCCATGAGTTCTTACTCTCTGTCCAATGTTAGGTTCTTGCTGGGATGTATGGGCTCCAGAGCCAGTGATTATGACCACAGCCCCTTTGTATTTAGTGTGGCTGGGCAATTAGTTGTTCTCTCAAGAGAATGTGAGTAGAAGTGATGTACACCATGTGTCCACCATGTCTCCTCCGACTAGCTAGAAACAGAGGACTCAGAGGCCTGTCCAAAGAGACTGCAGAGCCACACATGGAAGGAGCCCGGGCCTGGAGTTGCCACATGCAGGAGAGCCTCCTGCCATCCAGCAGCACCATTATCAGAATGAGCAAGAGATCAACTTCTGTTTTGTTAAGGCACTGCAAATTTAAGGTTCCTTTGCTATAGAAGTTAATGATACCCTCATTAATACGCTCCTGAAAGAAGTGGAGTGGGGAGCTATGCAGCTCTCTGGACAAAAACATCCCAGGCAGAGGGAAGAGGGAACGCCTGCCTTCAGGCAGGAGAATATGTGTGTCCAGGGGTTAGCAAGGAGCCGAGCATGGCTGAAACAAAGCAAATAAGTGGGAAAGTTGAAGATGGTAAGATGACAGATGTAAAAAGACTGAATCCTGAAGACCTTGTAGGACATTGTAAGGACGTTGGCTTTTACTTTGAATGAATGGGGAAGACACTGCAGTATTGGGAGGAGAAGGAGCACATGGTCTGACATTGTATGTGGATTGCTGTAGCTAGTGCTTAAGAACAAGTTACAGAGGAACAATACAATGAGAGACCACTTTTGACACTGTAACAATCCATGGCCCTGGAGCATCGTCCCATACACAAAAAGGCTGCAGGTTTAATTACTGATTGGGGTTCACACAGGAAGCAGCTGATTGATGTTTCCCTCTCCTCTCCTCTCCTCTCCTCTCCTCTCCTCTCCTCTCCCCTCCCCTTCCCTCCTTTCTCTCTGTCTCTCTCTCCCCAACCCCGCCCTTCCTCTCTAAAATCAATAAACATATCCTTGGGTGAGGATTTAAAAAAATACAATCCATGAAAGTGTGGAACCAGGAGGTTGTAGTAGAGCCGGCCAGCAGTGTTTGGGGCCTAGACATATCTTTAAGGTAGTGCCAAGGCTCCTTGTCTGATATTCAGGCACATATAACCACGCTCTGGCTGGCTCAAGTCTGAGACCTACACATGCATCGAGAGCAGAAACTGGCTCCTAGAGTGCTTGGTGTCCTCTGTCGTGAAAAGCTCTATCGACGCACAATAGTATTGTTTCATTACAGGTATTGATAATTAGTGTGCAAAAAATAAATGAAACTAACCTAAAGGCTTAGGAATGCTTTCTGGGCTACTCAGCCCATAAAAACTTTTCATTGAGATTTAATGCTATTAAAACATATCCATCTTCAAGGCACCTTTAATATTAGCCATGAGATTGCCATTGGCCTGAGACAAGATTGCCTTGTGTCCTTTCAAACAGCCACTGTGAGTGCTCCAAAGCAAACAAAAATTCAGGCTCCCATTTTAAACAGGAAAACTATCAAGATGTCAGTTTTACAGCCATGAAATTCGGTGATGCTGGCCTCACAGACTGTATGGAGGTCTCTTTCTCTTGATTTCTAATTGTATGTTTAACAAGAGATCATAAGAAAGCCATGCGAGCGAAGTTATTTTCTTGCTATTGTGAGAATTTTTATTCATATGTTGCAAAAGCAAGAGGTTGATTTGTAGCCCTGTAGAGAAAACACGGGATATCTATCCCCCACTGGCAATGTGGTCTGCTTTCCTCTTGACAAAATATTAGATATTTTGCAAAAAAGAAAACCACATAAGAAATAGGAAGGTATTTCTACTTTACTTCCTTAAACGACATAAAGTAAAAGATAAAGTAAAGGAAACTATGCTCTCACGGATAAGGATTTACAACTTTTAAACATAACACTAAAACAAAAGAAACAGTTTTTTGGCACAAGTTTGGCCAAAACACAATCACTTTTGATGGGACTTTTATAACAGACATCTAGAGAAAAGAAAAGAGAAACTTAATGTCAATAAAATGTAGACCAAAAGAATATGTCCTGACTTGCAGGGCCCTGTGGGGCCCTGTGCTAGATGGTATCATTCTTTATATATCCCCGCAAAGCTGAATATAAGGACAAAACAAGTCTGTACTTGCCGTTTGCTTAATAGGCGTGTACTATCTTGAGATTTATCCCCTGTAGATTTTCTTCATGCCTACCCAATCTTTGACAAGAACAAAAATCCAGGAACCCCCAGCAGCACTACCAAGTTGATCACACAGGCCTCCACTTTCCACACTCCTTTATGAATCTTTCTCTTTTATACCAGGAGACTCTTCCCCTTCCTACCCCATTAGAAGTATAGCGTGACCACCGCCCCCCCACCCACATTCAAGCCTTCCTCCTGGAAGAAGGAACAACTCCAGTCTCCAAGTTTACCAGATTGCACGCACATCTGCCCCACTCAGCTAAGCCTGCCCTGAGCTCTCTCTTCCCAGGCCTTGTGGCTTTGGTGTCCTCTTCTCTACAGCCACACAGATAAACTCATCGGAGTGTAGTGACATCATTAGTGAATGCCCAAGAGGTGGACATCTTAAGGAGGCAGAGAGGCAACTAAAGGAGTAGAGAGTAGCATCTTGGGAAATAATTCATCCAAAGAGGCTAAAATTTTATCCAGTTACAATGTCACAGCAATTGAGGTAAGGGAGGAATTATAACATAGTGTCTGCTACCCAGACCTGGCCCCCCAGCCCAAGCCCCATGACCTAATGCTTAGGAAAAGGGATAAGAAATGAAGAATAACCACCAACAGAACGAGAATGTTCTCTGACTCCCTATTTCAGCACCCAGAGGCACTGGCCTGCTATGAGCTCGCTGGGGGGTTGGAGGAGCACAAGAGGGGGGCCAAGGCCATCTCCCATACTCTGTGGCAGCAGCAACTTGCAGAACCAATAGCAGCAGGAACACCAGTCCTAAGGGCAGGAAAGATCAGGTCTGGTTTTCCTCAATGGCAGTGGCAGTAGGGAGGGAGGGCACAATGGCATCTCAGAGCATCCTCAACCTTCTGTGTGCCAACAGTTTTGCTGACAGGAGGTAGCCATGCTACATGGAGACACCTGATGTCATGCATCACCAGTAGTAGCAAAAAGAAACCAACATGTGGCAATGAAGGCCTCAGGTATCAGGGAGAATTGAAAGGACTTGTTTGAGAGTATGTGTGGCTGGGGATGCCCACAATTCAATGGGGAGGCAGGGGTATATTTGAACAAGGCTAGAAAGTCCACTGTGTTATGGAAAGTATTACAGAGAAGCAATGTTTCATACTTCCAGGTTGATCCCATTTTCACCCCCAGGGATGGACTGAGGAAAAATGTCTTAATGTTACATGGGTGATGTTGGCTAAATGATTACTCTTTCCAAGAACCATGTACATTTTAACAGGGACTTCTTGTAGACAATACCTTAACCTTTGTACTGAACATTTCCCATTTGTTTAGTCAATGCCTGGGGTGATCTATCTCCATTTGGGCTCAGTACTCCACTTCTCTAGTTTTCCCCAGGTGTGAGGCCTCACACAGTTGAGGTGACTCTGGTTTAGGAAAAGGTAGTATTTGCAGTATTTAAACTTACGTTTCCTAACCCCAAACTCCTCTTTCCACTGCACAATGAAAATATTCTCATTTGGTCCTATAAAGTATGATCATGAATAAATGCTATTAAAATAATGCTATGATGTAGGTATAAAAAGTTACATTCAGCAATTTAATTCTAAGCTTAGAAAAATTAAGGTGACAGAGGTCAGCCTTTGGTCTGACTTTTTATCATTCTCATTATGTATGTGTGTCCATATGTCACGTCATGAGTACATGTGCATTCAACTTCACCCAATATGGACATGTGTCATGTCATGAGTACATGTGTGTTCAACTTCACCAAATATGGAATTCAAGAAGTGATTTCATTTTCACATTAAATAGTCAGCAACAGTCTTATGTAGCCACACTGAGTGACTGGAAGTCAGGAGCAAACACTTTTAAGAGGATATCCTCAGGATCCAATGAGTATTTTCAATGACAGAACTGACAGGTTCTTCAGAAGTCTTCCAAATCAGCCCGACTACCACTTCAGAGAGAAAGCGTAAGCCTAGGTAAGCCAAACCTTGTGTTCCGGGTCACCCAGCAAGTTCACAGCCACGCTTAGTCTAGAACTATGCCTCTCTACTCCTCAAGTTAATTTCCTCTCTTCTGGGTAAGGCTCTGGAGATTCAGGAGAAGCCTGTCCCCATTTTCTCCAGAATCTCAGTTCCAGGACAGCAGTCCATCCTCATTTTTTACTGTCCCAACCAAGGTGGTTCCGCCCAAAACCACACCCAAACCCTAAGCATAAAAGTGGCACCATATAAAGAGTACCCCTGACACTCCGTCCCTTATCCCATTGTTCCAGGAAACACCCAACCCAGCTCACAACCCCATCTATCTGTTGTAGTCTGGAGTGCTTATCTCCTCCCCACACCCTTCCTTCACTATGTCCACACAAGAACACACGAACACCAAGCGTGCCACCTTTTCTTTCAGTGAGAAGGCAAACAACACGATCATTAAGGACACTGAGTTGCTCCATAGTGCTAGGGATGAAAATGGGCCTGTAAAGATAAAGAATGATTTCCCTCTGTTCCCTACGGGGCATGGAATCACAGCTTAAGCACCTCCCTTTGAACAGCGGGACATCTGGACGTCATTAGAAATGGGAGCCAGGACTGCCCTTTGGCATTAATCTGCTGCCGTCGTTGTTGCCAAGGCCATTGGCAGGAAACAATGATGGACTTATTCTCCATGTGACATTGGTTGGGACCAGTCATGAACACATTTTCCGCCTTCTCAGAAACAAAACAAAACAAACAAACAAATTTTTAAAAAAACAGCCTCATAGACCCAGACAACAGTATGGTGATTACCAGAGGGAAATAGGGGTGGGAGGATGTAGAATAGGGTAAACAGGGGGAAAATGGTGAAGGAGACTAGGCTTTGAGTGGTAAACACACAATATAATTTACAGATGATGTATTATAGAATTGTATACTTGGAACCTGTGTAATTTTATTAACCAATGTAACCCCAATAAATTCAATAGAAAAAAACAATATAAGGACAAAATTTTTTAAAAAGTTCTTGCAAAGGAAAAAAAAATAATTAAAAAAACATTCTGCCTTCTCTGAACTTGCTAGCAGTTGGAGAAGCAAATGTGTCATGTTCCCAGACTCATGGATGACTGAAAACAAAGGCTATTTTAAATGGCGTCCCACAGCCCACAGTTTAAGAAGAACTGATCCGCTCAGGGAGACTTGAGAACTGCCTGGGTGTGAAGCCAAGGTCCCTCTGTTCCCCACACGGTGAAAACTCAGTTTCTAATTCCCTTCCGTGGCTGCACTTTTGTGGACAGAGGATGCATTAGGACGACTAGGCTTGCAGTAGCGGAAGGAAGGGAAACTCTCTGAAGAAGCTTATCTATTAACTGGACAACTCAGACTGTCTGACATGAATTATATTCCACTACAGTATATTCTTTCTGTAAAGTGACACAAATCTTGGGACTTGGAATCCTGAAAGGGTAAAAGGCTATTTGCAAGTTTGAGAGGCTGTGGAGTAAGTCTTTTGCACAGAGGGATGTCAGACATCATCAGTGCATACTCTCCTGAGCACAGCCTTTGTTGCTCATTCTTCTGCTACACTTCCATCACATGCCCTACTCCCTGGATTTCTCACTTACAACCTCGCCTCCTTCCAAAAACCAGTGGCATGGCCACATACAAGCAAGACCTAGCCCTTTGAAACCTCTGCATCTATTCCAAAGGGTAATATACCTGCCCAACTCTTCCTGTCCTTAGTGATGGGACTTGAGGATCTCTCTAAAACCACTGAGTCAGAAGCATCCAAAGGAATCAATGAGTAGACATACAACCAGCACCATGCTAATGAGCAAGACACTAAGCATTGAGAAAATATGTAATACCCAAGCCAAATTCCAGATCAAGTAAACTAGAAATCTATGGGTGTGGTGTTCAGATGTTGGTATTTTTAAAAACCTCCCCAGGTGATTTTAAAGCCCAGACAGGGCTGAGAACCATGGGCCTAGCACAATATGGAGTCGTGGGTACTGTTGGGGTGTCCAAGTCAATGACCTTCCAAGCAGAGACTGTTGAGGCCGAATACTTCCATTAGCATGAAACCAGGTATGACAGTTTAAAAAATGGCCCCAAATTCTTCAATACTCCTCTCATTGAGAGGTAGGATGTGTATCCTCTCCTTGTTCCCCATAAATATGTGTGGATCTTGACTGTTTCACAGGAAAAAAAAACAACAACCAATGTTACCTTAGTTCTGAGGCTATATAGCAAAAGGCAACATAATTTCCACCTCATGGGTTGGGACACTCTTGCAGACCTGAGCCACCATGCGGTAAGGAAGATCAGGCCACATGGAGAAGCCACATGCAGGAATTGATGCCCAACCTGAGTTCCACATCAGTGTCTATTGAATAACAGAGATTGACAGATTATTTTAAAAATCCAGGACTTGAAAGCATCAATATAAATAACAGTGTTGGAGTAATGTCTCTGAAATTTGCCCATCAAAAGTTCATTTTCTAGTTTTCCTCCAAATCTAAGATCAATCTTACTTTTTAAACAATCAATGAAATTACAAGTGCCTGAAGCTATATACATATTGAGTTTTTCTTGTTTTGAATAGTGGCTACATTTGAATTGAAATAGAAAAAAAATACTCTGAAAACGATAGGAAAAAGTCTGTAACATAAAACTGCCTGACTTCAAAGAAACAACCACTATTACTTTGAAATATTAGAAAAATAAATGAACTTTTAATCATTTTAATGTAGGTCTAGAAGGCTGAATAGTGGTCCCTCCATAAAAAGGCATATCCACCTCCTAATCCCTGCAACCTGTAAATGTCACCAATTTTGAGAAAGGGTCTTTGCAGATGTCATTAAGGATTCTGAGATAAAATCATCCTGGATTATATAGGTAGAACCTAAATTCATTAACAAGTGTCCTTACAGGAGACCCAGGGGAGATTCAACAGACAGAAGGGAAGACAACGTGACCGCTGATGCCGAGGTCTCAGAGATCTGAGCGAGGCAGCCCTAAGCATAGAATTGCTTATGGCCACCAGAAGCTCAAGAGGCAAAGAACAGATTCTCCTCTAACACCCTGGGAGTGTGGGGCTTGATTTCCGACTTCTGGCCTCCAGAACTGTGAGAGAATAAATCTCTGTTGTTTTAAACCAACCAGTTTGTGGTGATTTGTTACAGCAGCCACAGTGAATTAATACAATTGGGGGGGGAAAAAAACATTTCCTCATCAAAATTTTCTGTTTCCGTGTATGTGCAAAATTTAATAAATTGCAATTTTATTCTTTACACTTGTCTCCTTATGCTTCTACCTACAAGATAGATTTCAGTTCAAAATAATCGCTTCTGATATAAAATGTCAAATTTTTTTACCATTGTTTTCTTTATGTTTAAGTTTTCCATACCTTTTTGTCTTTTTAACATATGACCTAGCAGTGATTTTTAGGCTGTTTTTATCAGCAATCTAAACAGTACAAAATGAAGGGCTAGACTGCGTATTCTGAATTCTGCAGACAGTTTGTTTAAAAATGTATGTATTGGGGAGGTGAGGGGTGGAAAGTGAAGCACTTGGTACAGAAAAGGTAAGAAGAAAGACATCCTTGCTACAAAGTATATGGTTTGTAGGGAAATGTCTGTGGACATGTTTTAAAGAAGGCTGTCTCAGATTGCAATAGTGAAGCATCCTACAAAAAAATGACTTACCTGGTACTCTTCAAATCTCTCAAGGTCATCAAAAATGAGGAAATTGCCATATGACAAATTGTACAGCCAAGACGAGCCTCAGGAGACGAGAACACTAAATGTAATGTGGTATTCTGGAAGAGAAAAGGGCATTAGGTAATAATTAAACTTGAATATGGTAATGACTTTAGTTAAAAATAATGTATCATCACTGGTTCGTTAAAGTATTACAGAAACACAAAATGTTCATAAATAGTGGGACTGGTTGCCGGATATATGGGAACTCTGTCCTATCTTTTCAATTTTTCTGTAAATTTAAAACTGTTCTAAACAATAACGTCTATTAAACATCACGCACACACAAGCAAGACTGTCTATATTAATAGTTATATTTAAAATAAGAAACTAAAGTTGAAGAAAGTGAAACAATGTAAATCTGTAATGTTGAGGAAGTTTTCTCGACTGTTTCCCAGAATGCTAGTCCTTATTGCAAATAATTACTTAATAAAGCTCTTTTCCTTCTAATTATTAGCGATGTTCTGAAATGGGCACACCACCAAGAAACTTTTGCGGGCTTGCACGAAAAGGGGGGAAAAAGCCCACACCGCTGGCTCGGCTGGCAGTCCAGTTAGTGGGGCTAACCGGCGTGCCATCTGCTCGCAGCACAGCGGTAACCATGGTTCACGAGCCACTCCGACGTTCGGTGTTAGGAAGTGCCCAGACAAGCCTGGGCACCTCCGCTTCCGCGCAGGTTGCTGGGGTTAGGGAGTGGTGGCAGCAGCATCCAAAGTGTGTATATCGTTTTTCCAAACTCCATCTGCTTTCCCCCTCCCCGGCTGCGCCCTGCGGTCTCCCCGCGCGGCAAGTTTAGAGGGCTCGAGCGGGTCTTTTATGCATAACAAAAGAGCCCTCCTCCCGCGGGCCGCCCCGCCCGCCCCCACCTTGGCTTCGCGCGGCCGCCTGGGCCCGCGTCCTCAGCGGGAATTGGCTCCAGGACCCGAGGTTTCCAGGTACCCGGAAGGGGGAGGGGGCCGAGGCGGCAACAATTGGGCGGGTGAGGGCAAAACGCGCGGCCCGGAGCGCCAAGACTCCGAGGGCGGCGAGCACCGGCCCTGCCGCCGCGTGATAGGCCAGGGCCGCCCCACAGGCCCCCGCTGATTGGTGGATTCTCAAATTCGGCCTCAAGGCGCCAGAGGAGGTGTTTTAGCGGGGACCGCAATCCTAGACTGCAGTCACAGTTGGCGTGTCGGAACCCTGGTGCTGTCCGGACGCCGCGGGGTCCCCGCCAGCGCACGGCATTCGGAGCTGGGGTCTGCGCGCCTGACTTTCCCCGCCCGATGTCGCCGCCCGGCTGCTGATCGCCTCTGCTCGCTGATCACGCGCGGGTGTGAGGCCGTGGAGGTCCAGGTAGAAGCAGGGAACTTCCTTCGCAAAGCGGGAGTAAGTTAGCTCGCGGCCCCAGCGCTGGCGGGCAGGCGGGACTTGGGGGGAAAGGGAACCCTCCCGCCCGGCTGCCAGCCTGCCCTTGTTGGCTGGCGGGGAATCGAGGAATCTGTGCCGCCAGACTTGGGGGCGAGGGCTCCCCCGGTTCCAGCTCTAACGCCAGCCGGGCAGTAGAGGGGCTTATCTTTGCTCACGATTTGGGGGCTTCACTGGAAGAGTTTATCCTTGGGGTCCACTTGGGAGCCTGGAAAGGGGCTGCGCTAAGAACTGAATGGATTTGGTCCAGGGATCAGGTTTCCTTCCCCCGATTCAAACCTTCTCAAAGGCGAATTCCTCCCAGTTCTTTGCGCCAAAATTAACTGACCTAGGAGACCCTGTACACTCTGACAGATTTGCCCTACACTTTCCCGACTTGGTAACTTTATTTTGTTCTGTTGCTTTTCATAAAAAATTACTATTTTGTCGATATTTTCTTCCCAGGTTTTCAGTAATTAGTGGGTGTCTGTATTCGTGTGCATTCTACAGAGTGGGGGGGAGGGGGGGGAGGACGAGGGGGTGGCTATTCCTGGAAATTCCCAGGATGAGTTTAGGGAGGGGAAGTTCATGTTCACGAGCAAGTAATAGATATTTTTGTTGGAGGAAAAAGCATCTAATTGTAAAATCATTTTCTAATGTAATTGTGCATTACAGATGGAAGTAAATTGTTTAACACTAAAAGACCTGATCAACCCCAGGCAGCCCAGACTGGATTTTGTGATTGAAGATGGGGAAAATGCACACAAGGTAGGTGCACTAAGGTCTAACACATTTAGGATGGTGATGGGTAATTCAATTGTGTTTCAGTATGCCACTTGTATTTGTCTTATAAACCTAATAATTATGGTGAACATTATAGAAATATACTCTTTTAAATGGAGCCATCCAAAATATTACTGAGTTTCTCAGTCAATGTGCAGTGGAAAGAGGCTAGGTTAGATGTAGTGTTGGAACCACTTTATATGAATCAATGATATACTGAACGCCACAATCAAAAGTATGTAATATTTCTAGTTGTCAAAATTGGAATTAGCTAATGCTGTGCAGGAATATTAAGCCTCAGTTCCCAGGAAAATAGACTCTTTGCTATAAAGACTGGATTATTTTTTAAAAGATTTTATTTATTAATTTTGAAAGGGAGGGAGAGAAACATCGATCAATTGCCTCTTGTATGTGCACCCACTGGGGATGGAACCCACAACCCAGGCATGTGTCCTGACTAGGAATTGAACCAATGACCCCTGAGTTTGTGGGAGGATGCCCAGCCAACAGAGCCGCACCAGTCAGGGCTAATGCTGGATTATTAAAGTGCTGTGAAATGTTCTTTATACCCATTAATGAGCTCCTAGAGGCAGTTCCATTCACCCATATAGGGAGGTAAGTGACTGAGCCCACCAACATACTCTTTGAATATTTACAATGCTACTGCTGGCGTCGTTCTGCACTGAGTCATTGCTCCTTTTTTGTACCCCTGTGATTTTTAAAACCATGGTGGTGTCTTCCAGAAACATTACTCAGTAAACTGGCCATTGCAATATCATTGCAATATCACCATACCCACATAGCACAGTCACGCTCACCAAACAGTGCCCTACCAAAATGCTGTAATAGCTTCTTAGTAGCAAACATCTAAGCATTTTTAGGCAAAGGCAAATAGATATAATAAACCTGGATATAGAAACTTTGGATATAAATCTGAGCATAGCAACTTCCTGGGGCATTGAACCTAGTCTAAATGTTAGATTTAGCATCAACAAGGAAACTTCCTGGTCGTGAAGAACCTGTTGTATAGCCCTTTGAAGAATACTTAACAACCGTTAATTTTAGATAGGCATGAAATCGTATGCTTTTCCATGTAGGAGTTTTTGCCCCTGGCATTCGGTTTATTTTTGTTAGGAAAACAAGTACACCAAAGCATTAGCATTTTAAAGAGGACTTTTCAAAAAAAATTACCGAAGCTGTATAAAGGTGGAAATGCCCTGGGTTGCAGAGTTTTGGCTTTGGGAGTTTCAGAGCAAAACTTTGTCTTTTATTATTTGGATGGGACAGCCTTGAAAAAATGTGTACACATTTATATAAAGCTGGAGTCAGTGTCCACTTTTTTCCTTCTGGGCCAATAACTTTTCCTCAAGTGCCTTCAACAAGGGCACTTCCACTCTGGTTAGCATCAGTAAGTGCTCTGTTCAGTTGAGCATTCACATTCTAATAGATTTGGGGGGAAAATCGCAGTGACTCAAAAAAAAAACCCCGCAAGTGACTCAAAATGTCTAAGCAGGAATTATTTTGCTTCTCAAAGAGAAGGCAAGGGATGAGAACACAGTGCTTCTGCCTGGAGACTTGGAGGCGCTGCTGTCTTTTCTTCCAGGGTTAGTGAGAACATGGGATTTGGAGTCAGACCTGGGTTTGAGTTACTGTTCTGGCATTTATTAGCTATGTCACCTCAAACAGATACACTTATTCAGTCTTTCAACGAATATTTATGTCAAAGGTGCCAGGGGTACAGTGATTTAATAAGTCTCCTAACCTTGTTAAGCTTGTTTCTTTCTTCCATAGTAAATAGCACCACCCACTCTGGGTTTCTGTGAAGCACTCAGGAACACATACTGTTCACACTGTGCTCAAACCAACAGCCCAAAGATGAGAATGGAGTGGGCCCTGCCCTCAGTTACCTGGGAGACTTTCAGGGACTTCTGTAAAACTAACCAATTGTACTGTGATTTGGTAAGTGCTGTAATAGGAGTGGCCACGAAGTGGCCCCCGCAGAACAGAGGAGCAAGAAATAAATTCACGGGGAGTCTAGGGAGAATTGGAGGGCTTCAGAGGAACTAACATTAGTTGAGGATGTCCAACCTCCAAGAAAACAGGAGTGAGTGAGAGGGACATTTTAGGCAGGAGAAACAACATGAGGTGTGCGCAGTTAAGAAATGTTCAAGGGATTTAACATGGCCACAAAATGTTGATGCCGAGTTGTTCCTTCTTAAAACCCCTGTGGGATGCCCAAAAATTGGAATTGGCTAATGCCGTGTAGGAATTTTAAGCCTCAGTTTCCAGGAAAATAGACTCTTTGCTATAAAGACTGGATTATTTTTTAAAAGATTTATTTATTTTGAGAGAGAGAGGAAGGGAAGGAGAAAGGGAGAGAAACATCCATCAGTCAGTTGCCTCTTGTATCAATCACTTGCCCCCGTGCCTGCTACAGTATCCTGTGGATCGCTTGGCATGTAAAGCATTTATCTTTCTTGGCTGGTCAAGAACTCTTTTAAGTACTGTATTGTACATGCATATTTTGACTACTCTTGGAGAAACCCTTTAACACAAAGGAGTTTTCAACTTGATCCCACGAATTTACTGTGCCCATCTGTGGACTATAAACAACTCTCCTGAGTTGTGTACAGTGCGGTTAGGCATGACAGAAGTAGAAAACGGATAACTTGGGATGAAGAGGTGAGCAGTCAGGATTGAGCTGTGGGGAGGGCTTTGTGAAGGAGATAACACTTGAGTAGGGCTTGAAGGAGTGAAGGCTAAGACTGAGGCAAGTAGAGAGGAAAGGAACTAGTACAGAAGTTGGAATGAGTGGTATATTGGGGGACAAGCCCACTGGACTTGGTGGGCACGGGGTGTTTTTGATGGTCATTCATCTGTTTTGGGGGTGGTAAGAAAGAAGGGGAGCTCAATTTGAAATATATGTGCCTGTATGTGTGTGTTACAGGCAAATAAGTGTGTGCAGAAGGCAGCTGGTTGCCTGACTTTGGAATTCACAGAAGGTGCTAGCCAGGCACAGATGTGGGAATGATCAGCATACAGAAACCACATACATGAAAGTGGTGAACTATCCCAGAAGCAGCAGGTGGAGCAGAGTGGAGGGCTGAGATTTGTAAGAGTGGGAGAAGAGGAACCAGTGAAGGAGGCTGTGAGGGCACAGAGAAGTAGAAGATAACCGACAGAGAAAGACCCTTGTCTCAGGAGGCCTGCCAGTTTTATGGAGCAGAAAACAGGCAGCAGTCATGACCATTACATGAGGTCGAGTGAGGTGGGTGTTCTGCCATTGGTCTGGCCCCGGGAAGGCAACGTAAGTGAGAAGCAGTGGATCAAAACCCACTGGGACAATGTGAGGGATCCCTGTAGGGATATGAGTAAGGGAAAGTCCTCCATGTGGATTACTCATTCTAGAAAGTTCACTCTGAAGAGAAGGAGAGTTTTTAGTCAGTGTCTAGGCGAACTTCCGAATGGGTCATCTTTGCAACAAGACTTAAACGATAGGAAGGGTTTCAGCCGTCCAGGTTTAGCCAATGAATGGCCTTAAGGACAAAGTGATGGTGTGAACAGCAGTTCAGATGTGATAAAGTGCAGGGCAGTTTAGAAAAGCAAGTGGACTACTGGGGCAAATGTGGAATTTGCATAAGGTAGAACTGGAAAAAAAAGCTTAGCACAATATTGCCAAAAGCCTTGACAAGGCTGATGACTGTATATTTTAAGGTTAGTATGATCAAAACTGTATCTGAAACAGAAGCAAGACCGAAACGAAGATCTTTTAACCACCAAGCCCTTTCCGTGGCAGCAGGCAGCATAGTGGGAACGCTGGTGTAATTGATAATAATGAGGAACATTTGAATAGCACTGCACAGATTACAGACTGCTTTCACCTTCATTATCTGATCTGATCTGATTCTCACAGTATCTCTATGGCAGATAAGCCTGTGTGTGTGTGTGTGTGTTACGTCATTTACATAGGAAAATTAGAGAACCTATGTCCTGAGTACTTTCCCCAGGCTCTAAGGAAGGAAGTGATTTCCAGGGTGTTGCAGATTAGATTTCCTGACAAGCAGATGTGACAGGGAGCTTAGTGAGCCGAGGTTTATAGGGAGTGTTCTAGGGATCTGCCTGGAGAAGGGAGGCGAAGGGAAGGCAGCAGAAATGGACAGAAGAAGAGACAAATCTGCAACACCGTTTCAATGGAAGTCTGAGTTTCCCCTATGGGACATTCTGGGATGACCCCCTCAGCATAATCCTGAGTCCCGCAAGGGGCCAGGCTTTTACATATCATTGCTGCTTCTACCAACCAGGCAGGTACAGATCTCCTGGGGAGGGGCATGATCCCAGATGAGTCAGCCTGCTTCAGCCAAGGCATTCCAGCTAAGGGCTTCCTGTTGGCATAGCTTTCAGCAGCTAGGGGAATGAATCATTCATTTCTGAGGAGGTCTGGTTGCATCTCAGTGCCCACCTCAGCTGAGCAACAAGGGCAGCCTTGCTGGAAAGCCTTGGAACTAGAGACTTTAGCCTGAACTCATTGTTTAATGGATCAGGAAACTTGGTCGCAGACAGAACGAACTATTTGTTCAGTATCAAAAAGATACAGAGCTGAGACAAAAACCAGGTCTCCAGATTCTTGTTTCAGTGCCCTTTCCACTGCCTTACACAGTGTCGGGAGTGCAGGATAAACAGACAGGTGGGGCAGGGTGTAGCTAGGTAGCAGTTGACTTTCTGCCCACCTGAGACCTAGTGAAACAACTTGCTAGGCTTTTTTTTTCTTCTTCTGATGTAACGGTGTGATATAATCACAACCTACCAGGTAACCTAATTCCCTCCTACTTCAAGTATAGATAGTCCTGACTTAAGATGGTTCAACTGCAATTACTCAACTTTACAATGGTGTGAAAGCGACACACATTTGGTAGAAAATGTACTTCAAATCTGGAAGTTTGCTCTTTTCTGGGCTAGCGACATGCGACACAATATCCTCTCGGGATGCTGGGCAGTGGCAGTGAGCCGCAGCTTCCAGTCAGCCCTACAATCATTGGCTAAATAAGCCATTCTCTGTTGCCAGTGTTTGGATGCTGTATTTCGTGTTTTCCTGTTCCCCACGTATACAAAAGGCCCATTTGGGTCTCCTGCATCTGGTGAGAAGGAGAGGAAGGCAATTACAAATGCTTCTCAACTTAGAATGGGGTTCCATCCCTGTAATGTGAGTGTCAGAGCGCATTTAAGGTAGGGTAGGCAAAACTGTGATTGTCAGGAGGCTAGGTATAGTACATGCATTTTCAACTGACGATAGTGTTCAACTTATGACTGGTTAATGAGGACATGACTTCATAAGTCAAGGTGCACCTATAATACTCAAACTGTAGTGAAGATGTATCAAAGTATTGGAGGAAACGATCTACCTGAATTGCTGCCGGGTGGGAGAAAAGTAGGAGCACGCCTTTCCTGCGGCTGCAGGTTCCATGGGACGTAGAGAAGGAGGGTGGATCTCCGTCTGCCTTGGCAAGCCTGGGCCACACCCTCCGCGGCAGGAACACCTTTTTGAATAGCTAGATAATGAAGGCACAGTGTTCCCCGAGCATCTGTATGGGGCAAGGCATTGTGCCAAAAATTGTGAGGAATGAGACACGTGGAACTCACTCCCTGACCTCCGGAAGTGCACAGTCTCGTTAATGAGACAAGACATACTGAAATAAATGGAAGTAAAATATGTTAACTCTGAGTGTCGGAATGAATGGTAATAAAGAATGGGAAAGCAGGAGAAGATAATGGCTAAGTTTTACTGCGTGCTCACTCTGTGCCAGGAACTATTCTCATAACCCTCGCAGTTGGTATTTTTATGAACTTCGTGTTCAGTTGAGAGAATTAAAGCCTGGTGAGGAGAAGGAACTTGCCCGCCCTCACACTGCTCAGTAGCTGGCCCCGGGGCCTGCGTGCGGAACTGCTCCCCCATCTGCCTGTGTGTGGCAGAATGTTCTCTGCAGAAACTCGTGGGGCCTGCTGGGTGCTGTGTGTCGGAGCTCTGACAAAGATAACTGCCTCCCGACTGGCACCCAGGACAAGCTTATTTCTAGATGCAGAATTTCACAAACTCCTGCTTTCACTTCTTTCTTGCATACCAATGACTTACCGTGTACACCGAATGAGGTCGTCTGTAACCTTGAGCAAGTTATTTAACCTTCTCTGTGCCTCAGGTTCTTCATCTGTAGACTGGAAAAATAATAGTACCAAGGACATAGGGTTAGCTGAGGAGTTAATATACGTAAAGTACGTGAAACATGGTATGGCACAGAGTAAACACTCAATAATTTCCCTGGAGGGCTCCCTTGTAGAAGACTTCATCAGAATTGTATACCAGTAGGAAATTGTAAAGAGATGTGGGTAGACGCAGGGCCCCCAGCTGGATGCTTACTGCTGAGAAACCGTCCCCCCATTGCCACCGCTTCCTTCCTGTTACGGGAGGACAGAACCCCACCATGGCTAGCTGGCAGCTCCTGCCAGTCCAAGGATCAAGAGGTGGGTTGCCAACACAAACTCCAGTTTCTCCCAGTCTTTCCCCTCTTCACATGTTGCTCACTTATAAGAAAGCAGTTCTTTTTAAACCACTGTCCAGCCACAATCCAAGCATGCAATAGCTTAGAGAGTGATGCCTGTATAGGGAAGGGATGACAGATACTTACCTCCCCCACCTGCAGATTGATGTAAGACACTCTTGCCTGGAGGTGGATTCTGCTCTAAGAAGAGCAGGATTTTGTGGGCTCTCTCTATGCAGTCCCATTTTACAATGGACATAATGGGCCCCTCATTAATGTTATAATTATCTAAGGCATTCTACTCAAAGTGTGGTCTGAGGGTGGGTTCTGCTCCACAAACTATTACCCAGCTGCAAAAAATTAAGAATAGAACTTGAGGGTTAAGCACTTAGAATCCATGACAGCAATTTGATATTGTCCCCATGACATCTAAGCCTGTGATCAGTGGTCTCTTCTCATTGAACAAGCTGTAGGTCAGTTTGATTGGCAAATTCAAGTGGAGAATCACACGGGGTGGGGGATGCACACGAGTCCTGTGAAGTAAGACCACATTTCATGTATGCTGGAGGTAGAAAATTAAAAACCCTGGTCCTTCACCGTGGGTGGTTTGAGAAGAACTGCTTTGAGGGAATAGCATTAGACAGCTGTCCAGGTTCGCCTGAAATGCACGTTTTGTTAGATGCACTTCCATTAATTGGTCTTACTAATTGCTGTATTAGCACTGGTGAGCAGTGAACTACAAAAGCATCACTGCTCTTCACTGGTTAGTGCAACCTTATAAGTAGTGTTTTAAGAATATGGCACTTAGGAGCATATGGACTCAACTCACGTTTGTCCTTCTCATCCCCAACTTTTGTTCCAAGCATCAGATACACTCATGACTTCTTCCACAAGATGCCATGAAAATTATGTGTAAAAAGAGTAGCAGATTGTAATCAGTTTCTCATTGGAGCCTCTTCTTGATTCCCATGAATCCTTCTGTCTGTTTTTATTAGTCCTACACTAACATTTTCCATCCCTGAACATATGGTCTGTTTGTATCTTCACGGTGAAAACTAAGTGTTCTCCTAGCTGATAGCTGACCTTTCTCATTCTTGCTAAAAGGTCTCTTTTTTAAATAGGAAAATGTATTTGTTGATCGATCAAGGATGGCCCCGAAGACTCCAATAAAAAATGAACCAATCGACTTATCGAAGCAAAAAATCTTCACTCCAGAAAGAAATCCCATCACTCCAGTTAAGCTTGTCGACAGACAGCAAGCGGAACCCTGGACGCCCACAGCTAACCTGAAGATGCTCATCAGCGCTGCCAGCCCAGACATAAGAGATTGGGAGAAGAAAAAGGGGCTGTTCAGACCTATTGAGAACAAGGATGAAGTGTTTGCAGACTCTCTGCAGGTAAACAGGCTGTGCTCCCAAGGGCTTTTATAAAATTTACATTTTTTAGTTGATTATTAAAAAAATCAGAATTATACATTTTATCTACTATTGAGCCAAAAGCAGTATTAAACATAATATCTTTTTTTAGATAGCTGAAATGGAATTCTCACTCTATCTCATTTTCCACAATGAATGCTTTCTTTTCTTTATAATATTCCCTTGACCAGTACACATTT
>VMDR010013693.1:0-24631 GCA_007922815.1 Macrotus californicus | reverse complement strand
ATGTGCCAGGCACAGTTCTAAGCATGTTCTGTTATTAACTCAGATAAATAAGACCCCTATAAATGAAACCATATACAGCTATACAGCTTAATAGGATTAAGAACTAAAAAGAAGATTTTACTATTCTAGAACATTTTTTTTTGTCCAGAAAGATGAATCTGTGAATACATTTATTATTTCAACAACTTGTAAAAATACATTTTTTTCTATAATAATAGGCTGGTAAACTAGGTCTCATCAGGTTGTAATAAGAGCCCTTCTTCAAAATAATACTTGACTGTTATTTATTTATTTTAAAGATTTTATTTATTTTTAGTAAGAGGGGAAGAGAGGGAGAAACAGAGGGAGAGAAACATCAATGTGTGGTTGCCTCTCACGCACCCCCCTACTGGGGACCTGGCCTGCAACCCAGACATGTGCCCTGACTAGGAATTGAACTGGCAACAGTTTGGTTCACAGCCCATGCTCAATCCACTGAGCTACACCAGCCAGAGATTGACTATGTTATCATGTAACTATTTACTGTTCCAGGTTCTCTTCAAAACTCTTGCCCTCTGAGTTTATCAATTCTAAACTATTCCATCACAAACTTTACTCACTTCCAATACCTCCAGTGAAGTACTTATCTTAAACAGAACCCCCAGACCTTAAAATATCCTGCTTTTCACCTCTCTGTCCTGAGATGCTACCAAGACTTTGTCAAGGCATTGGATTCCTTTACTGCAGTAAGCATTGAGCTTGGCTTTGCTTCATTAACAGCTCATTTTGATGGTCTCTTTTAGGAGTCAGCAGCGAACACCTGCCTTCGTGGAAGTTACATTTTAGTAAGGGAGACAGATGTTAAACACGTACACAGTATAATTTAAGGTAGTGATAATTGCAATGAAGGAAAATAAAGCAATAGAGAGGACAGAGAATGCTAGGTGGCAGGGGCTACTTTGGGTAACGGGCTCAGGAGGATTTCTTTGGGGACATGAAATCTAAGCAGGGACCTAAGGTAAGTGAGGAGATCTGGGGAAAGGAATTTAGCTGAGATGAATATGAAGTATAAAAACCCTGAGGGAGGAGTAACTCTGGTGTATTTAAGGAACAGAAAGATGATCAGAACATGAGGTGAAGAACTGAGAACGATGAGTTTGGAGATACCAGAGGGAGCCACGGGAAGGTGGTTGGTTTTGCTCTGAATGTGAAGGGGAAGATGGTGGGGGAATTTAAGGGGGGCGTGACATGCTCTGATTCAGGTTTTTGAAGGATTACTCTGGCTGCTCTGTGGAGAGTGGATTGTGGGGGAACTAGTGGATTTGGGGTATGAAGAGGCTATTGCAGAAGCCCAGGTGAAAGGCAGTGGTGGTCCAACTTGAGCACCCTCAGTGAGAGGGCTGGTTGGCTTTGGGATGCGTTCTGAAGTCAGAGCTTGGTGTGGAGAGAGCGGTCTTTTGGCCTGAACATTCTGGTCACCAGTGGTGCCAAGGTGAGACCGCAGACTAGAGGGAAAAGAAACTAAGAATCTGATTTGGACAAAATGAACTTGTGATGAGATGACCTAGGAGGTGACTAAAGCCCAGGTTGGCACTATTTAAACTCACTCCGTTTATCTCTCTGGCGGCAAAATCCTGCTCTTAGGTTCTTCCCATCCCTCCCCTGCCCCAATATTCTCTTTTTCTAATCATTTTAGTAGGAATGACTTGGAATTTGCATATGCTCAAACCAAAATGAATGCATAGTAAATCTCCATATTCCGGAGTTTCATCTAAGGGAAATTTATAATGGGGAGAAGGATTATTTAATTAGCAATATATTGTGACAAGGGTATAGTATAATTTTTTAAAAACAGTAACAATTTTGAACCCACTAGTGTGTTGTGAAATCAGCTTAGCAGGAAGGGAAATCAATTTAGGGGGTCGCAAACAGCATTTGAAAGAATGAAATAGAGCAGAGAATAAAAGAGTGTATCGCACTTAATGAGCGTAAATAATATGTGAAATGTTTGTTTCATACACGCAGGTATGTATATACTGGGCCACAACGTAAAAGGTTCTTTTTTTTATAGTGAGTTGTAAAAGACTCTGAAAGCCCCTGCTACAGGGGAGGTGTGCTGCAAGTATTAGTTTTCAGATGGATAGTAGCAATTTTAAAGTCTAGTGTTATGGTTATAGTTTGAGCCAAGCCACATAACCTGTGGTGCTTTAATTTTTCTTATTTATAAAGTAGGGATAATATTTCCTCCCTACGTATAAGTCTAGATTCTTCTGGCGGTTAAGTGAGAAAATCTCAGGTCAAAATAGCTTCAGTTAAGAGAAAAAAGGCTCTCGCGCTGGCCAGCTGGCTCAGTTGGTTAGAGTGTCATCCCGTACACCAGAAGGTTGTGGGTTCCATCCCTGGTTGGGGGCATACGGCAGGCCAGCAATCAATGTCTCTCTAACATCGGTATTTCTCTCTCTCTCTCTCTTTCTCCCTCCTTCCCTCTCTAAAAAAGAGAAACCAGTGAACATATCCTCAGGTGAGGATAAAAAAAAAAGGCTTTCTTGGAAGGATTCTGGATCTGCTCATTGAGTCTGCAGCAAACACTTGAGGAGGAAATGGATGGCTTTAAAATCTGGGACTAGACCAGGGGGCTCAGTGCTGCTAGGACTCAATCTCGGTCTGCTCAGCTTGCCTTTGCTCTGTTTCTTTCTTTCCTGTGGCAGACAGCTATCTTCACATGGCAAGAAATTATGATTACCATTAACCTTGGATTTTTATTCTGTAGCTCTGACACCTAAGAGGCCAGAGGTCTCAGTTACCAGTGTCACTTGGATAATCTCAAGGAAAGGCTCTGATTGGTTCATCTCTGGTCACATGCCCATCCCTGAACAATCTCCGAGGTAGGGGGTGGGATGAGGGCTTAGACTGGTCAGGCTAGACATTGTGTACAACTGTGTGCTGTGTGTGCATATGTGCATGTGCACATGCTTTTAGAGAAAGCTGGGGGAAGGTATGATAGGGAGACCGTGAAAACGACTACATCTTTTACATGCTACAGGAATATTCTGAGTTTTAATAAAATATAGTTCACGAGCGGTACTGAACTTGTAATTTACCTTGAGGAATAACTTAAATGTCTTCACAGTAAACTAGCATCTGTGGAACAAATTCTTGGGCTCATAAAAAGAGCAAGATGTGATTAATTCTACAGGAGGTGCCTTACGGGCCACCCCAGCCCCTGCCTGATGTGCAGAATGCCTTCCCAAGGTCCTCCATGCAGCAGTCCTAGCTCAGCTGGGTCTGAGCAGAGTTTTGTGATTTATTAAGCACACTGGTTAGAGCAACTCTACACGGGAAAGACCCAGAAACACTCTGGGACCCCAGAGTTCCTCAAAAGATCATGAGATCTAAACTTTGCTTTTGCTAAGATTTCAAATGCCTCAGGTTTATAATAAGCTTCCTCCTTAGGAAATGATGATATCTGGTAATGGTGAGGAAAAATATTTGCTAATGAAAATCTAAATGAGGGATGATGAAGCTAAACACCATTAGATTTGGTTAGTTTCCTTACATGATTGGTTAAGAGATATCTTATCCACAGAAAAGTTTCTTTATGCCAACCATTTTTTTTTCTTGGAGTTACCACCTCACTGTCAATAAATCATTTAAATATCTTATGCTGCTCCAGAGAATGTCCTGGCTACCCAAATATTTTCTTGTCAATCTTCTGTAATATGTTCTGTCACACTGGACCCTCCTGGGAATGAAACGGGTTTACTTTAAAATTTTATGAGATCAACTCCTCTATATCCAATGGCCGGTCATAGGATGGGATTATTAATACAGAATAAGTAACAGGCAACTGAATTAGAGGACTGTAATTCCATTGAGAGGCTCTAGATTTTTAAATTAATTTAATGCTTATGAAAGCTCTAAGACTGACAGCGCAGGAGAATGAAGTGTGCTTCTTTTCCCTCTGATGAGTAAGTGCCGCTATATCAGAGACTGTGACAGAAAACCTTTGGCAAGGCTTGTCAAGGTACAATAGTTTCTTCACCTGTGGTCCTTGTGAGGATAGATGGGCCCGTCTCGTTTTGACCTCTTCCCCCCAACCCCCAGAATTAGAGAGAGTGGCAGGGCTTTGGGGCCAAGGAAACCTGAGTTAGATTACCAGCTCTGTGTCTTACTTAAAATGTGATTTAAGAAGGGCTGCCAGCTCTGGCCAGTGGCTCAGCTGGTTAGAGCATCATCCTGTGTACCAGAAGGTTGTAGGTTTGATCCCTGGTCTGGGTGCTTATGAGAGGCAACCAATCTGTCTCTCTCTCACACTGATGTTTTTCTGTCTTTCTCCCTTCCTCTCTCTCTTAAATCAATAAGCATATCTTTGGGCGAGGATTAAAAAAAAAACAACAAAAATGAAGTGCTGCCAGATAAAGTACAGGGTGCCCAGTTAAGTCTGAATTTCAGGCATAATTTTAGATTTTTTTTAGTAAACTATGTCCCCAAAATTATACAGGACATACTTAGAACATTTTATTTTTTGCTTATCTGATATTCACATTTAAGTGGATATCCTTTATTTTGATTTGCTGAATCTGACAAGTCTAGATTTAGGGAATGCCCCTTAAACTCTCTTTGTCTTGGTTTCCTCACCTCTAAACCAGAACTAATAGCATTCATCTTGCAGGGATGTGGAGGGCTGAGATGATATCATTTATTCATTTGAAAAATGTTTATCGACTGCCTACTCTGTGCAGCGAACAAAGCAGATAAGAATCTGTGCGCATAAAGGTTATACGCAATCGTGGAGGAGATAGACAATAAAGAACACAAATATGTGTCAAATGATGGTATGTGCTATGGAGAGTAAAACACCAGGGAAGATCAAGGATTGGTGGTGGGGAGCTGGGGCTCTAAGAAAGTCAGTCAGGGCAGACTTCACAGAGAAAGTACTGGACTAAAGGCCAGAAGTAAGAAAGGGAGCCAGCCCTGTGGGTAGCTGGAGGGAGCTCATCGCCGGCAGAGACCAGCAAGGGTAACAGCTGTGAGGTGGGAGGTGCCTGGCAGGTTGGAGAGGAAGGAGCTGGGGGAGAGGAGAAGGCTAATGTATGTAAAATGTCCGGCATATGTGGGGTGCTCCTCTTCTTGCTGGGGGGCTATAGGGACCCTAATGAATGCTAGTTGATGACAAAAGAGACTTCTGGATAGTTGTAAGTGTTCCACAGCTACACTTAGGGCCTCAGTTTCCTCACTCATGAAATGGGGATGAAAACACAGGCATGACCTCCCTTGTAGCTTTGTTGAAGGGACCAGCAGAGGTGAGCATTTGCAAAGCATTAAACTGTGACATACATGTAGCGTTCTTCTTCAGAACTGCACAAAGCCGATTAGGTCCTACTTTCCTCCCCAAACAGGGAGGAAGCATAATTTGGTCATTTCTATAATTGAATTTGGTTTCCTGCCTTTACCTGGTTAGCTCAAAGATCTCAATTGATGAGTCTAAGGCAGGGGTGTCCAACCTTGTGGTTGCCTTCAAAGGGCCGAATGTAATTTCAACTTCTTAACAGTTAAGGAGTAGTTATATTTATACAGTCCTGAAATTATTTTGACCCTTTGAAGGCAACTGTGAGGCTGATGTGGCCCCTGGTGAAAATGAGTTTGACACTCCTGGTCTAAGGCATATATGGGTTTTGATGCAAGGTACAGAGTGAGTCTTGCTTGCCAGAAAGGGCAGCTCAGATGATGCCCCTATATAATGAGGGAACCATGCTGTGGGCTTGAGGGGCAAGACTAAGAGCTCAGGGGCAAGACTGGGGGGAGTCAGGTGGGAGGCATTGGAGAAGGCAGGCCTCAGGAGCTGATGGGCTTGGTAGAATCCAAGGTCAGCAATAATTAAGTGAGGACAGAGACTAGAGCCAGGATCAGTGCAGGGTTTTGGTCAAGTCTCAAAGGAACAGTTTGGTACAAAGATACCATATTTTGCCATGTAAAATGTACACTCTTTTGCCCAAATTTTTGAGGGAAAAATAAGGATGTGCATTATACATGGGTAGTACTAATTCTGTATCTATACAAATGTTTTTTTAAAATTCTTTTATTTATGCTTATGTGTTAAAAGTGTAAGTCTAGCAAGCCACAATGATATCCATATGCAAAATAGCACCCTGCGATATGATAATTGGTTTTGTTTCTAAATATAAATAAATAAAAAAAATTGAATTAAAAAATTAAAGAGAAAGATTTTTTTCCTGGCAAGTTTGGGCCAAAAACATGAATGTGCATTATACACAGCAAAATATGTGTAAATTGTGACAAGGGGCTCAAGAGCTAAGGCAAGGGGAGGGCTAATGTGCTGGGAGGCCAGGTACTTGGATCCCAGATGCAAGGCACAGTTTGCTAAAGAAAAATGGGACGACGTCATTCCTAACCCAGTGTTTTTCCTACATATGGTTGGAAACCACCTCTGCGAGACTTACTTGGAGAATTAAAATATCAGTTGGAGAGTTAAAAAGCAGATTTCTAGGCCCCTCTGACTCAGAAGCAGTGGGGTAAGTCTTGAGAAACTTTTTTCATGAGTATTAATCTTGACTTCTCTAAATTAAAGTTATCTGATGACCGGGGACCATGTCTTTTACATCTTTGTGTCCTGAGTAGTACCCAAGCTAAGTGCTGGGCATGTGGGATTTCGATAACTACCTTCTGACTTCAAGAATTAATTACACAGCCATTCTTGCTTCCACCTTACCTGTGAACAACATTTTCTGAGAATGTGCTGAAGGTCTTAGAGAACCGGGATGAAAAGATCTGGATTCATCTGTGTAAAACTTTTCTCATTATTCGTGAAATGCCTCCTTGCAGTGGTTTTCCACTTTGGATTCACAATAGTGTGTTTAAAAATCCTGCCTGGCCATGCCCAAGACCAATTAATTAAGAATCTTTGGGGGTGGGACTCAGACATTACTGGGGAAGGAGGAGGAGGTGTTCCTAGAAGCTGGGAGCCTGGAGGAAAAAGAAGCATTTTCAGTGCAAACAGTCAAGTCTTGGGAGGGAGTTTTGAGGGCATGGTGCTCAGACTTCTCTGGGAAGCATAGCTGGCTGGTGCCGAGCTCTAGTGGGTGCTCAGCCACCCATGCTTGCGGGAAGGCTCGGTTGGTACTCAGTCAGCCAAAAGGGCAAGGCTAGCTGCACTCAGATCTCGCAGGTGGGATGGGGCCCACTAGCGTGGCTGCTACTAGTGCTGCTACACAGAGAGAAATAAGGCTGATTCCATGAGGGCCAGAAGTATTAAAAGGTTGGAGTCATAGCTGTCCTCTCCTGCTGAGTGATGCAGACTGGAGCTGGGAGCAGGAGAGTTAAGTCTCCCTTCTTTTCTTCCAACCTGTAAAATGGTAGGCCACCTGGCAAGGGAGTTTGGAGATGTGTTTGTAGACTACTAGCCCCAATTTTATGGCCTGGCATTGAGAAGGATGAATGCAAGGATTCATTGCTGAGAGAAAATAGATAAATAACCAGCACACCCAGCTAGTAAATAATAAAGCCAGAATGGGATTCCAGATAGTCTTGCTGTGGAGTCCATGCTAACTACTGCACTTTACTGAAGAGGCTAGGTCATCTTTCCTCTGCTGTGGGCAGTGCTTACCTGGTATTTCTTCAGAAGCTCAAGGAGTGGGGACTAGTATCCTGTTCCTGGGTTGGGTATCTGCTGAGCTAATGGGCTTGATGATCTGCCCAGTGTTATCTGAGTGGGAGAAAAGCACAGAGGAGAGACGTTTTGATGGTTTTTGGCAAAAAGAGGGAGGAACGGCTTGCGTTCTTGAGTTCCCAACTCATCAGTGATAGTAAAGATGGACCATCATGTGTATAGTTTCCAGAATTAGAAATTTGGAGGACAGATGAGATTAAGGACTGCTGGATTTTTGGAGACCACTACAGTGTGAGGCAAAGAGACCCATTGCATTAGAGAGCACCCTCTGGAAGTCATTGGTATATGCAGTTGTACTTTCCCCCGCAAGGAGCTGTGAAAGCAGGGGGAATGGTACAGGTGGATTCCTTCTTAGTGAGACTGGTGGAGACCTCTAACTGCCTCTCTGACGCCATAATATGGGCCTTGAGATGGACCAGGTATCTAATCCAGGAACAGCCCCAATAGGGGATGTTCGTGTAAGGAAACAGTGCTTTTGGTCAACAAAGAAGAACACAGGCAGTCATATTAGAAAACAAGTCCTTTCTCTTCTTTCTTCCTGTGGGAACACAAGAAGAATGAGCACGGGGGGGAAGGACTGAGTAGGTTTTATTCCCTGCCGATCACCAGAGTCACAGTTCTGCCACCCAGTGGGCAAGGGCCCTCTGAACTGAGTACAAGTTCTTAAATAGTAAAGACTACCTCTCAGTAACCCAAAATGGGGCTGTTTTACAACTGAAAGCGACAGAAAGAAGTTATGGACTCAGGCTGGGGCATCATAAAGAATGTCCACTAACCTACAGAAAAAAATGGGTGGTTTGGCAGAACACAGTTGGTAGGCTAGAGACAATTTATATACTAGAAAAAGAAAACAACTTCAGGTTTATGCCTTGATAAGTTCGAACTCCTCAGTCTCACCAGCTACAGTGTATAATCCTTATAAAACCAGCATCCCATATGGCTCAGTGTGGAAGCCACATCTTGTTCGGGAATCACATTTTCAAAGCCAAAAGTAATTAAAAAGGAATTCTCTTCTCTATTTGAATTTTGGAAATCTGTCAGAGGATCTAAACGTAAGTCTACAGCAACTCTTTTCTCTTCAATCAACTCTCTCACACTTTGCAATCATCCCAGTGCCTCTCTCCTGAAATCACTTAGAAATTCCTCTATTTCCAACAGGCCCCCATCCTTCTCCCCCTATCACTTCCCTGTCCCTCAGCACTTTGATATATAAATTGTCTTTGGCCAATTTTGTTTTCTTCTCATTTCTCTTGGGTTTCCCACATCCTCTCAATTCTGCCTCAGGAAAGCCCAAGGCACCGGCTGGGGGGAAGACAGACGCCACAGTGGGTGCTGCAGAGATGCTGGGGCAGGGCGTGAGCCTGGAACAAGGGAAACGGCAGGCTGGTGGTGCTGTTGACATGGGGGCAGGGGCAGCCACAAATCCGCAAACGTTACTAACTTTTGTTTATCATGATCATGAAAAGAATCTTCACATATTTTGCTGCTTACAGCTCACTAAATATTTTTTTACATATTGTATCTCAACTGACTCTCAAAGCCCTGAGAGTGAGGATTATGTCCACTCTACAGGTGAGGGAACTAGGCTCAGGTAGGCTAAATGAGTTGAATAAATTAGTAGGAAAAAAACGCAGGATTTGAACCCAGGACTTCTGACTTTGTTTAGTGCTTTCTTTCCAATATGCACTTGTATTCTTTCCATCTGCTGTTCTCTCAAAGGATAATTGCTTTCCCTCTTATCTCCCTCTTATCTCTCTTGCTTACTATCCTACTACTGGCAATTTCCTACCTGATTTGAAAGCACATAATTTTTATTGACCAAGAAACAGCAAAGACTAGGAAATTTCAGTTTGGTTTTCTAATGACGGAAGAAGGAACTTTTAAAGAGATTTCATCAAATTCATTCTTCCTCAGAGTGGCATGTATGTTTGGCCTGTGTGTTAACATTATGTCTCACGTACAACATATGATTAGGAAATAAAGCAGACTGTTTTAATAAACAAAAACATCCAGACGCTGGGGAGTGTGGTCATTGTCCAGAATGAGACAACTGCTTCTTTTGGAATGTTTATCAGAGCTAGTTTATAAGCCACAGGAGACAATCCACGGGGCATGGGTAGAGGTCGGAGGAGGTAGAAGAGGGTATGGGGGGATAAATGGTGATGGGAAAAATATAATAAATTAAAAAAAAACCCAACCCATCTAATTTTTTCACTTAAGCTTCTTTTGATCCCAAACAAGTTTACTTAACTTAATCCATTGTCTTGGTCACTAGTCTTTTGTCCACCTTCAAGAATGAAACTATTCCCAGAAGACAAATATTTGATTATCAAAGATGATATTGGTCTGTCGTTCATCTGTTCTTCCATCATCTCTGTCTCTGTTAAAATACCCAAGAGCTGCTTAGGGTGATTCGATGTGCAAATTCAGGAACATGGCTTTGTAGTCATCTACGTTTAGTATTACTAGTATAGGGCTGAGCTGATGGATAGTCTGTGACATGGGTCATGTGACTGGCCACTGATTGTTGGGTTGGTGGCAGGTAGGGTTGGGGAAGGGCTGTTGTAAACTTGCAGGGGCTCCCAGCTTCAACATGTGAGGTGCGGCAGCTCCAGTATGAGAAGGGTAGTCCTGGAGACAAGTACACTTGTAATTGCAGCCTAGGAGTGGAGAATTCTGAAGCTAGGGGATGGGTGCACAGACCCCTGCCAATGGGATCTGAGGGGACCTGGGCCAAATACTGATGTGATTGGATTGGTTACACATTTGATCGCACAGGGCATTAAGACAGGTTACAAAATGGGTTTGACCGTTTTTACTGAAAAGACATTACCTGGCATTGCTTAGTCCTGATTGGGCAATGGCCATTTAATGGGCTATAAAGATTCTTAAAGAAATTATTTAACCTACTTGAATGACTTGAATTTTTTTCTTCTAAGACCACTCTCTTTTAGTTATTCTGAACCCTCAAAAGAGACAGGAGAAAATTCCATTTATAGAATTTAATTAGTGCGTGCCTTTGCTAGTCCACCCTTTCCTCAGCTTGCTGCTTTAATCTGGTTGGTGGGTTTGTTCGTCAGATTGACTGACTGTGCTTGTTGTCCTCTTTGCTCTAAAACCAAGCGAGATGCCTTGTGGAGCCTATTCTTTTCAAGGGAGGACAAAATAAGAGGGTTGGGAAGGTGGAGAAGAGGGTGAGTTTCTGATGGGACACCCACACTTTCTGTGAACTCTGGGGCAGCCCCACGGATGGTAGACCTAGAAGTCAGGGAGACCCTCAAGAGAACTGAAGTCCCTCATTTACTTTTTGCCAGTTTGTTAAGTATAAATCAAATGTTTTATTATTTGGGTGACTTGCTTAAAAATCATCCCAATTTTGCCTCGGCTGCATAGCTCAGTTGATTGGAGTGGCATCCCATGCCCTGGAAGGTTGTGGGTTCAAACCCTGGTCAGGGCACATACCTAGGTCTTGGGTTTGACTCCAAGTCAGGACACATCCCTACATTGTGGGTTCAATCCCAGGTTGGGGCATGTATGGGAAGCAACTGGTCAGTATTTCTCACATCGATGTTTCTCTCCCTCCCTTTTTCTCTTTCTAAAATCAAAAAACATATTCTCAGGTTATAATTAAAAACATTTTTTTAAATCATTCCAATTTTATATTGTGTCAGACGTGTAAGTGTGCACTAATGATACATGTGATTGCAATTAAGGTGTAGTGGGTGGGTTAGTTTCCTGTGGCCACCATAACAAATTACCACAAACTTGGTGGCTTAAAAATAAAAGAAATCTATTCTTTCACCGTCCTGGAGGCCAGAAGTCTGACATCAAGGTGTTGTCCCTCCATCTGGAGGCTCTAGAGGACAATCCTTCCTTGTCTCTTCCAGCCTCTGGTGGCCGCAGGTGTTCCTTGGCTTGTGGCTGTATCAGAGGCAACCTCTGCTTCTGTCTTCGCATGGCCTTCTATTCCTCTGTGTGTCTCTTCTCTGTGTGTCTCCTATAGGGACACTTGTCTTTGGATTTAAGGCCCACCTGGATAATCCAGATGATCTTCTCTGAAGATCTGATTCTTATGTACACCTTCAGAGACCCTCTTTACAAATAAGGTCACATTCACAGGTTCTAGTGGTTACGGTGTGGCTACATCATTTTGGGGGCCAGCATTCAACCCACTGCAATGAGTTTGTTGGTCTTGTTATAACCTTGAAATGTTGGGTCTGTGGCATCTAAAATATATTGTAATCATGGGCCAACCCTTACTGAGCCCTTTCTCAGTGCCCTGCATGGTGCAAAGTCTTTGAACTTATTGTTTTATGATAAGCCTCATAACAATTCTGTGAGGTAGCTCCTACTGTTATTTCATTGCACAGATGAGAAAGCTTGGGTTTGGAGAGGTAAGGGATTTGTCCAGGGTCACAGAGCTTGTGTGATGGTGGGGGATGGCGCCAAGATTATGTCCAAGTCCATCTGCTTTGAGTTTGGGCTCTTAACTAATCATTATGCTGTGGAAGAAATAAAAAAAACATACATTCAGTATCTTAAAAGCTTCAATTCAAAAACAAATATTTGTTTTTCTCTTCAAGCTCTTAAAAATTGCTGGTGAACAAGTTATGTTAACACACATGCATTTTCTAATTATCAATGTGCTGATCTTGATTCCAAATCCAAGGCATTATAGCGGAATGCAGCAAATGAGTTCAATTGAAAATGAAACAAATATATGCCTCTAGGAAATAGCCAGTGGTTGGGTCTTCTTTCTAAAATCATTGTAAAATTTGGGGAAAGTCAAAAAGCTGTTTTGCCAAGAAACTGACTTTTGAAGTTTCCCCCAATGTAGTAAGTATTTGAGAGTCTGTGTAGAGGTAACACAGAACACAACAGGCTTTCCACTGAGCTTTTCCTTGAAATCCTCACTTGTGATTTTTTGGCTTTCTTGGCTTACAAGAAGATCCAAGGTTATTGAATTAACTTTGGTACGTGAATTACCTACAAGCAAGAAGGAAAATGCCCTCCACAGCCTGTTACTGTGGAAATGGTAGCTAACTGTGACTCTGGAGAGCAATTTCCAGTCACACCAAACTAGTTGGTGTGACTTTTGGAAAGTTACTTCATTTCTCTGAGCCTCTGTTATCAATTTAAAATGGGCTGGATCAGACAATTTCTTTGGTCTCTGATTTTTTAAAATTATTTTTGACTTATTGATGCGTGTGTGTGAGAGAGAGAGAGAGATTGATTCATTGTGCCACTTATTAATGCACTCATTTGTTGCTTCTTGTATGTGCCCTGACCAGGGATCGAACCCACAACCTTGGCATATCAGGACAACACTCTAATCAACTAAGCTACCTGGGGCCAGGGCCTTTGATGGTTTGATAAAAGCTATGAACCTTCTTCTCAGAAAAATGCCTACACACAGTTTTTATACATAATGAAGGATTCACATGCTTCCTGTAGCCCATTCATGAATCTCCTATTTATTTGGGGAGCTAAGTCCCATCTAGCTCCAATATGCTAGGATTCTATTAATACTTGCATTACCCTGATCTATTAGGAAGAGAACTACACGTGCCTTTATGAAACAAAAAATCCTTCAACAAACAGAGTGTGTGGGGAAGGCCACGTGAGAGATGTCAGAAATGCATCTATTTTCACTCTGGAGGAAAACGTACAGATTTTCAAAGTGCTCTTGGAATATGAAGACCCTGTGAAAGGCTTTCAATAATCTGGCACATACCAAAGGGTTTTCACTTTTGCAAGATTTTGACTTTTGAGTTTTCATAAAATTACATTTTCCATCTGATGCCAGGGAGGCAGTGGTGCTTTTGTCACAGCCAGAACCCAAGTGAAATGGCTGCTGGCAGTTCCAAGGAGTCAGGAAAAGTTCATGTGGCAGAGGGATCCTGCCCCATGCGCAAAGAAGCTGTGCTGTTCTTCCAGGGTGGGTTCGTGTGCGAGCTGGCGCTCTGAGGATGCTCAGTGGGCTTTGGGAAGATGCCCAGGAGATAAGATTTCTACCACAGACGTGACTCAGTTCTTAGAGCTAATGTGTTAAGATGTGAACACTTTTGTTCTGCATCAGTTCTCCTGTTCAAGGCCTATTGCCTTGCCCTTTGCATTTCTCCACATCCAAGTTGCCAGAGAATTACTCAGTTTTGTGCCCTTTTGATTAGCTGAGGTTTGGTGGTTGATGCTGTGGCACCCTTGTGCTGCCTGGACAATGAGAATGAGCTTCTGCAGCTGTTTGTCCTCTGTCACCTGTTAGAAATAACTGACCAGAAGTTGAGGTCAGGTCAGCAGAGCTGGGCCTGTGGGTTGGCTTTTCCTTGGGGCCTCAGGAGGTTGACTGTCCTGGTTCCTTTGTCAACCTTGTTTAAGTGTCAGTGTATGTAAGTGCGTGTCTGCACACACAGGTGTGCATGAGATTCAGGACAAGAAAAGGGAGAACCAAATGGCACCAGGTCCCATGGCTAGGAATAGGAGGACTCAGTGTCCAGCTCTGTCTCCCGATGATCAGATCGAATCTCCCTGCACTGCTCCAGAGCAGCGCTGTTCAATAGAACTTTCTGTGGTGACGGAAATGGCCTTCATCTGCATTGTCCAACATGATGTCCACTAGCCGCGATGTCACTGAAATGATGGGAAACTGAAAAATTTAAATTAAATTAATTAAAAGCTAAATTTAAATAGTCACATGTGACTAATGGCTACGGTACTGGACAGCACAACTCTGGATGATCCCTTCTGGTTTCATTTTTAAGGACTATCCTCCCATATCAGACACTGTGTCTTAAATCACTGCCATCCTTTTGATAGGCACGCTTAATGATCAGCTTAGGATTTTTTAGAAAAGCCTTATTAGCGGGTCTGTATAAATAAAGCGTGCTCTGCCCCTGCCTGCCGATAGCTGGGTTTCTCGGTGATGTTTGGACCGATCTAAGCGTGTGTGCGTCACACACATCAAAGCAGTCTCCTGATGGGTGGCCCTGTCCTCCTCCACGTCCCCGCAATCTCTGCCTAGGTGGTACCTGCCAAACCTCCTTTCTCTCCCCTTGAAGTTTTTTTTGTTCTTATTCCATTCACTCCAAAATATCATTACCATTGCAAACAAGGAAAATGTGTTTATCAGGAACAGCAAACTCCTTTAGGGCCTCATAGGATTAATCACGGTTATAAAGTTTTATTAAACACAATTTTTGTTTAATGACAAGCTCCACCAGTCCTTCCCATTCCAAACCAATCCTGTCCTAAGGGTGAATTGCGCTCAGCAGATTGTTTTCAACAGACTCTTCAAGACAATCCCTACTACTTTGTCATGCACAGAGATATTTTTCTTCCTGGATAATTTGAACTTCCTTAAAAATCACATCTGTTTCATACTTTATTTATTTGTAATTTAAATCCTTAAATTGAATCTTTCATTACTAACATCTGGGCTTGAAATGCAGCCCACTTGAAAAAATACAAATTTTATTTTATTTGTAGTTACCCCCCTTCACTCGGTAGCACTGGTACAAACATTCTCTGGCCAGAGGCAAAACAGCCGGGTATCTTAAAGCTGTGATGCTGTACCACGTGTAATGTGGCTCACTTGATTGTCCCTGAAGTGACTGGCAATTTGCCCAGAATTAGACTGAATGCACGTAATAAGCTGTAGAATTTCCACAATATTGACAATTAGATATCTCTATACAGCAGCAGCTGTGTATTGTTCTCATGGTATGGTCCCCTCAAAGCACCTCCTAAAAAGAAAAAAAAAAAAAAACCTGGCAGAAGGTTGCAAGCAGCAGAAAGGTGATATACATTGTATGAAATATCTCAGATTCAGATTAATCGGGATGTTTCTATTAGTGCAGTTTTCTACAATGGAAATCATGGCTGAAACAGAATGCTTTGGAACAGGAGTTTATAACACCACATCTGTATCGGGTAATTGCTATATTTTTAGCATGTTTCCGAGGAAGATACCTTTTCTCATTTGCACTCATTGTGAAAGGCAGGGAATTGTACCAAGGCACCGCGGAGCATTGCGAGTCTTTGAGAGCGCGCAGTTCTAACCCTATGGACGTGTTGATGTGCTCTCAGCCTTCTGAAATGGCTTTGGTCATTTGAAATAACTTTCACTATTCTCTGAATGGAAATTAGCCCCAAGAAATCATCTTGTCTGTGGACAGTTTTGATGAAAAAGAGCTCAGCTTCTAATTTGCTGTTTTTGCACTCGTAGTACGCAAGGAGCCCTTCGGATAAGCACAGAAACGTCTCTCCATGTTTCGCCATTTTAAATAATATTTCTCCCCCAGCCCACTTGTTCTGTGATTGCAGAGAAGAGAGGACAACAGGAAGGAACTGAACTAATAGTCTCTCACTATCTAGAAGCTACTGCCCACAGTCCTAGGATTTAAATATTATTTTAAACCCCACGTTTGAAGTTGGCATTATGAATGGCTAATCTTTGATATTTTGCCCAGTGGACCGTTGTTGGCTAGAGCCAGACTCGGCAAACTTTGGGTTTTGTTGTTTGTTTCCTTGCAATAGAAATGAACGTTTTAAAAGAAAGCTGCTGTTTTTAGAAAAATACCATAAAACCTCAGGAACAATAAGATGTCATGTTTTCTATTGCAGATCTTAATTTATCAAGCTAATTACCAACAAAGTATAGCTAAATTGCTGATAGTCTTGAGACTGATTAATTCAGGAACAAGACATTGCTGGGTTATTTAAAGGTTAGCAGTAGTGTTTGTGCAGCATCGCAGCGCGGGGTTCTTTCTCACCTCAAATTATATGTATCCTTCTTTTAGAAAAATGCCACATTATTGAGAATGCATACATTTATTTTCCCATTAATGCTAATTAGTGGAGAAAAGAGAAACCAAATTTCTTATTAGCAAAGAGAACTTATTTTGAAACCTGGAATTTCTCTCTCTCTCTCTCCCTTTCCCTTCCCTAGGTTCAATCTTTAATGATGGCTCATTAATGATCGCCTTTTTATTTAAAAAGCACCAGTAGATGGGCTGGGAGCCCCCTTCTAGGAATCAGGAACTCTGAATTGTGTAGTTTGGGCTCTGCCCCTAACAAGCTGGGTGACTTTAGACTAGTTGTTGCCTTCTCTCTGGGCTGCGGTTCCCCCAAAGGTGAGCACAACATCAGCAGAACTCGGTGATCTAGAAGACACTGCTGATCACTGCAGTCGAGTTAAAGGTGCCCTGACGTCGGTGATGGAGATTTCTTTCATTGGGCATGAGAAAGGTGTTTTCTGGTCACCCACTCTCACCAACCACCCCCTGCCCATTCTCACCCCGGACTGCAGCGGCGTCTGTGCCTAATGAGGTCAGATCATGTTGCGCATCCCCATGAACTGAAGGCAGGGCTGAGACGGCATGAAATGGTACCACATGGGTCTTTCTGTTGCTAGCAGCATAACATCGATTCCCTTTGGTGCCTAATGTACTCTCATAAAGAAGGTTAAAGAGCCAGTACATTAATTGACTCCAGTCCTAAGTCCCTTTTATAACCTGTGTTATCAGCATAAGTACAAGTGTGGCATAGTAAGGAATATCATTATGAACAGATTTCCTGAGAGAGGAATTAGCTGGCTCTGGTGGGCATCGCTGTTGTAATGAACACACTTCTGTGTTTATGAATACAGTTATAGATGTACTCTTCACAATTCTGCCGGGGAGGAAGACCCTTCACTGGATGTCTCATGCCTGTTGGAGAACGTTCTCCCACTGGTTCTTGAGGGGTTAATTTGCAGTTTACTATTGAATAACATAAAATGAGCTGTAAATAATGTAATGATATGTATTGTTAAGCTACATATACTATACCAGGTGCTCGTACACCCACTCCTCACTTAGGTGTAATCTGGGGCAGTCAACACACACAGATGTATTTTAACAAAGAGAGGGAGAGAAAGATAAAGACAGAAAGAACAAGGAAAAAAATTAAAACCTATGTAAGGTAATTTAACCAAGATAGAGATCCAGGTAGAAACTTGGCTTGTTTTTTCTTTTCCTTTCTCAGAGTAGCTTCCCCGTACTGGGTGAAATACAACAGCATTTTGGTTTGTTTTTGGAACACACATGAGCCAAGCACGTGGGAAACACCTTGACAGGCCTTTTGTATAACTACAAGGAAACTGATAATCCTAAATAAATTACACAGGGAAAAATATGAATCTTTGAATACTAGTAATTATAATGGTTATTTTTCACTTTTGTAGCACCTGCAAATGATGTATATATAACAAAGCTTCAAAAAGCTCTAATTAACTTTTTATTTTTTTCCATTTACTGGCTTTAACCAGTTTGCATTAATTGGCAATTTATATCTACGTATTTTTACCAAATATTTCTATTACTTTTGAGTGGCTGGAAATCACACATTATTGAATTTATTTCCACCGAGTTTGTTTTTAATTTTTGTCAGCCACTTGCTATAAACTCTCCCTGCCTGCCCTGCTCTGTCAAGGGGGTGTGGAGAGAAATGGAAATCTCTAGGCTGATCTTCGCATTGGGAGAGACCCACGGCTGCGTCCGTGGTGCAGTGACAGGACTTCTGGCTAATGGTGCCAGTCAGAATTCCTAACTGCTCCTACCAAATGTGCAGGGGCTCCGTCTGGAAGGCCTCCAGGCTCAGCTTTCTGACAGATTACTCTGGGCTATTCACGGCATCTTTAGTCTGACCATCTTGAAGACCAAGCTTTGTTCTGCGTTTGGGCTTAGGGCAAGTCAGACCTACATGAAACAGAGCTCCGAGGGGTCTTAAAATGGACAGCACATTTCAAACCCCTGAATTTGAAATCCTGATTATCCTGAAATTACCCAATTGCTGCCACTTTGGATGAGAGTGCCAGGGAAAGAGGGAGGCTGAGACTTTCTGGGGGGCTAGCCTTGTGACCTGGGAAAAAGAAAGCATGCGCTGTCTGGCCGAGGAAATCTGGAGAAAGAAGGCGCAGCCTGTAATTTAGTTTTGTTCCCCCTCCGCCGTTTTTTCTGATTTTGTTTTGTGTTAAAGGAACATGTAGGTGCTCGTGCCGTCTACACAGAAGTGGATGTGGGTGGGAAGTTTTGATAAGTATCAGAGATGTCTCTCAGTTACCGGGGAAGAAGAAAGGATATTATTTAAGGGTTGGACTAGTGACTTGGGAAAAGGTAAAGAAAGAGGCATGTTTACATCCAGAAAAGCTGAAGTAGGAAGAATCAGATCTGTGTGTGTGTGTGTTCTCCTTTTATAAAGTAATGAACATTTTTCAGCTGCTATGCATGCAGAAGTGGTAGAATGTCTTGGCTGATGTCAAGTGCATCTCAGACCAGTGACCCACCTCTCTGACCACGTAGGCTGACTACGTGGGCCTAGGCCAGAGTGAATGCTGCCTGAAAGCAAGACCTGGGCCTCTCCAGATGCAAAGACAAGGTGGCTGTCACAGCCATCTGCAGGACATCAAAGGCTGCTGCCTGATGGCGCTTGGGCTGCCAAAGCTTCTAAAGGGTTTGGCGCCTGACTGGAAATCGGATGCAAACTGTCCATCTGCCGCATGGCACCGGCGGCAGCTGATTCTTCTGCAGCGTGCAAGATGGACCGGGCCCCAGCCAATCGGCCACTGTCCCTGATTGCACAAGGTTTGCCTGACCCGTTTTGTTAGCCAGACACACGAGATACAGTATACGGTTTTTCATTTTGCTCCGTACGTGACACTATAAATACCATTGTTGGGGAGGAACTGAGAAACCAAAGGGGACCCACTGCTGCTTCTGTGTAGAAAGCATATTGGCAATGTTCAAAGCATATTGGGGCATAACAGTAGCCTAAAAACCCCAATATGGATTAGGACAGCTGACCAGATGTCTTGACTGACATTTTTAAACAGGTTTCAAGGGTATCCCTACAGGACATAAATGCTAACTATACATCTGGTACTACTTTTCTGTCCCACCCCTTCCCAGCTTTTACTAAGTATGTGGTCCATGAAACTCAGAATGTGGCTAACAGCTCCAGTGACAAAGAAAGGCTTTGCCATGCTTCCACTGTGGTCTACCTCTCCAGAAAATGTCTCAACTCAGTTTGGAGGGAATGACCACTTGCTGCCAAGGGAATGAGTGAAGGCGTGACCCCAGAGTCGATGTGGGCAGCTCTCCTGCAAGGCTGCCCTGTGGAGGGTAGAGAGGGTTTGGGAACTGGAGGCTGTTTCTTTCATGTCCTCTGCAACAAGCTTTTATGGACACCCTGGCAGTTCAGTGTCGCATGGCAAATTCAGTTTGGGCCCTGGCTGATCTGGTTGGGGCTGCTGTTGTATGCCGTCATTCATGGTGAGATGGAGAGTGGGCAAGCCGAGAGAGAGACGTTAGAAGTTTAGGGGAGAGGGGCGGATTTATAATTCTAATTTTCTAAATTACAGGTTTGTCAGTATGGGAGATTAAACTCGATGTTAAAAGCTTGAAAGTCACCAGGAAAGCCTTAGTTTTAATATTTGGGTTCTCAAGTGTTATGGTTAAATTCTGGACTCTTTGTGGTAATGGCATATTTAACCAGAAATGATTCTTGCTTAAGATTTTATATGGTCTAAAATGTTATGTTTTTCATAATTTAAAATAGGTAGAGATTTATCTGAACTCCAGTTTTGAGCTCTGGGTGGATGTCGTATGAATTAAATGTAGCATCTCCTCTGCTCTAAGAGCGAATTAGACATAGAATTTCCCACTGGGTATCTTTGTAAGACTGTGTCTGAGTTACCTAGTTGCTTTCTGTCTGTTTGATCAGCACAGAATATAGTACTGGGGCTGATGGTCAGGATCTGCAGGTTTTATAGTTCAAAACTTTCTTTTCCTTCATGATAGCATTGAAATGCATCGGAAAGAATTTTTTCCCACATCCAACTAAAATATGCATGATAGTAAACCTGGACTCCTCATAGAGCATCAGGGAGTCATGTTACTGTTAGAATTAGCATTTGAGATTATGTTGGCCAACATTCTTGTGTAGATGAGGAAGATTTGATGAAGGAAAAGATGAAGTGATGTGTTCAAAGAAACACTGTCCCAGCCCTTTCTGTGTTTCTCTCTAAGCTTGTACCAGATCAATTTGATACCTGGACTTGCTCTCGTTAGCAGAGCAAGGCATAACTACAAGCCTGGATCATATTTTCTTTGATTAAAAATAAAACAAAAAAGAAAAGAAAGGATAATGCTTTTATTTTCCTTAATATGTAAGTGATTTTTTTGGTAATAAGTTTATTGAGCTATAATTCCCACTATACAATTTACCCATTTAAAGTGTATCATTCAAAAGTTTTTAGTATATTCATGGAATTGTGCAACTATCACCAAAATCAATTTTAGAATATTTTCATCACTCCAAATATAAACCTGTACCCAAGAAGCTAGGGACTTTACAATTAAACACTTCAGGGTGGGGGGAGGAGATGGGACAACTGTAATAGTATAATCAATAAAATATATTAAAAAAATATATACAATAAAAAAAAAAGATTTATCTCTAAAAAAAAATAAAAATAAAAAATAAACACTTCAAAGCTTGCCTTGACTGGAAGGAGCTATGCAATGGATAAAAAGGTTTTTTCAAGTCAGCTTGTTCCATCTGCTCTTTGTGAGGCTATTTCAAAGACCCTTTCCCCAGAGATGGGGAAGCACTGAGATTGTCACCTACAGATGTGAGCTGGTACAGAGTGTAGGGGGCTCAGACCGGAGCTCTTGGTGACTACCATCTCTGTGTAGGAGGGGGAGGCAGACCCCCATCCCTCACCCCACCAAGGAGTACAGGCATGGCCCGTCTCCTCCAAGGTCCTGCAGTCAGAACAGGTGCTGCTGACAGGAGCCGGGGGCTCACAGGCGCATGACAGAGGTTCATGTGTTGGAGGCAGAACCCCACCATTTCCTTGTCAGAGTTGTCACAAGCAACTCCGTCCCACAAATAGTTAAAAATAATGCCAGGTGCAGCATGAATAGAAGTTCCTAACAGACACTGTGCCATTCGAGTTGCTTTTGTAAACAAAAGTCTTCCTTTGTTCCCTCCCTCTTGCCAGAACAACTTTCCTGTGGGCAGAGGAGAGGAAAGGGCTCCCAGATGCACCCCTTCCGGGGAACGCGCTGTGTGAGTGTGGAGTCTGGATTCTGGGGCCCACCTCTGTACATCCCTTCTTTACAACTTGAAATCCACTTTGCTTTTTCTTGTTTCTCAGAAGCGGATGGATGTTGTTGAAAACCTTTTCCTTGACTTGACCGGTGTGGCTTGGTTGGGTGTTGTCCTGCAAAGCACCCCGGTTCGATTTCCGGTCAGGGCACATGCCAGGGTAGTGGATTCGGCCCCTAGTTGGGGCACACGTGAGAGATACCTAATCGATGTTTCTCTCCCTCTCTTTCTTCCTCCCTTCCCCGCTCTCTAAAGCTAAATAAATGAAATCTTTAAAAAAAAAAAAGAAAAGAAAACCTTTTCCTCACCACATGGCGTCAATTTACGACAGTTTTGACTCCGTCCCATGTGGCAGGTTCATAAAAGTCATTCCATTAGGCGTAATCACCATATTTATTTAGTCTGTTAGAGTGATCTTAAAAATCACAAATGTGCTGAAGTTGTGATTTAACAAATCACAAATTAAAATTTGGGAATGTGAAAACTGAGGGCCAAATGCTTCAGTACAACTTATGAGGGGTTATTCAAATACTGTAATTCCCGCTAATAACTTGTAGGTGAACCTCCACTTTAAAAAAAATGTCAGAATGAGCAAAGATTATTTTTAGACTCTTTCACTTATCTTCTCTTATTCTCCTGTCATTGTGGCTGGTCTCTCCATGGAGTCAAGAATACAAGGGAAGGCTGAATGTAGCATCAAGCAGTGATGCTTCTTTAGCAAGATTCTGTCCTGAACCCTGACTTGATTCGTCCAGGAGACCCAGGGGAAACAACTGTTGGTGGGTCTTCCTGGCTGGCTCCTACCTCTAGAACATCTGGACTGTAGAAAGTGGCCAGTTAGTTGCCTTAGAAGAGAACATGAAGATAGATTGAAAAGTTACTAAGAGGGGAAACAGTTTCAGTGTGGATGTTACTTCCTTCTGTGTGCACCGAGGCGCTGCTTACAAACATGCACAGGCCTGGCATTTGTCTGTTTTCTGAATGTCTTCAGATCTACATGATGATAAATAGCTGCAAAGAAAGTGAAGAATTAGGCCAGCCATGCAGGTGTTTTGACTGGATGTTCCAGGCATTTCAGTAAGCATTTACTGAGTGGTTCTTACGAACAAAGCTGAGTGCTAACGGCATTGGGAGGCACCAACACGAGTAAGATACGTTCCTATTCCCAAAATGTCTGGGAATAGAACAGTCAGGCTTTGTGCAGAAGCCAGTAGAGCTTAGTTGCATCCTAGGAATTTTTAGTGAATTCAATGGGTGCATGTGGAGGAAAGTTAGGGTTTGACAGGACCGCGTGCCTGTAGGTCATGTCCATGAATCAGACAGGGTAGCTTATTCAGCCAGTTTTTTTTAAAAAAAGAAAAATACCATGCCCATTGCACAGGGGAAGAGGATTATAAATTCTAGCTGGTGTTAGTGGTATTGCAGACTGCCACATTCCCGGTGCTGGGTCGGGACTAGAATTTGCTCTAATGTGGGTTTTGTGTGTATGTCACAGGTTGCCTTATGGTTAGGGCACTGGTGTAACTAATCAGCCCCAACCAGGGCCTTTTTGAAAGTGCGAATGGAAGTCATTAATAATTATACTGGGATAACGTGTAAACTGGGGTGTCCCGAGCGCATGGGTTGTATGTCCCCCTAGTTACAGCTGAGACATACCTAGGATGACAGTTCCTTAGTGCAACCTAAGAAACAGTGGGGAAGGGTGGGGAAGGGTTGTTAATGTCACCTAGTGCCCTGTCTTCACGTGCAAGGACACCAAGTTTCATGGTATAGAAACGCAGCTTTCATGGTCATGCCTTCAGCATTTATTTTGCCATCCTTGCTTGGAACATGACCCTTCTTCGCTACTTTTCCACTAATTCAAATGGCCAGTTCTGGTTGGAAGCAGATGCCCAGTGGAGGGTCATGCCTGACTGAGTGGGATCATCTACTTGCAGATAATCTGGAGTTACAGATAAGCTGCATCTTTGAAATTAAATGTGATGAATCATATATTACTACAGAAGAATGCCTGGGGTAAAATTTTGAAATGGTTTTCATGAGAACAAAAAGAGATAGTTAAGGTACTGCCTCTTTAATTTTTCTTTGATTTTAAAAATCAGATTTCACATATTTTATTAACAATACCTTATCCACTTACCTTGGTTTGCAAATTTTGTGGAAAATGCTTCAGGAATTAGAGTGATTTCTTTCTTGAACATTTTACTTCTGTCAGGAATTACATTGAACTTAGCAAAAACATGCTTTCTGGCACCTAGTGAGAACTCAAAAATGTTAAATAAATGATAAATAAGTGAATTTGGTTAAAACGAAGTAAAAATCAGTCATCTCATTTCCTTCTTAACTTCTTTACCAACTTTCAAAATTCTTTAAGAAATTACCCCCCTAGCAGATACATCGATGTGCTTATGAGTCATGTTTAAGTCACGAACTTGTATTGCTTGATAACATTTGTGTGTGTGCATGTGTAATTTACTGTCTGCTAAGCCTAAAGCATAAGATGTTACCAGAGCATAGCATTTAAAATTCAACACTTTTCTCCCTTCCTGGTAGGAATTCTGCTCGATGCTTATATTTCATAATCTGTATGTTCTGTGCGGGCGAATCCATCTTACTGTCATCTCGTCTTATCATGGGCAGTGGTTATAACTGTATAAAGGGCTCTATCTCACTGCCTCGCAGGATCAGGCAGAATTCAACAGCCAAGAGATTATTTTTTAATAATGATGACAATGAGGAAGTAGACTCTTTATTTGAGTAGATTTCATAAATAGAAGCTTGAGGAAGGGGACCTAGAATTTTTTTTTTTTTACTGCATTT
>VMDR010013692.1:0-24633 GCA_007922815.1 Macrotus californicus | reverse complement strand
GAAAAGATTAATAAGTTAAGACCAAATGAAGTTTATCTTAGAAATAAAAGTTTGGTTTAACATTTAAAAAAATCAATTGATAAAATATCAATCAATGTGATTTATTATATTAATGGATTTTTTAAAGAAGCCATATGGTCACCTCAAAAGATGCAGAAAAAGCATTTGACAAAATTCAACATCTATTTATGAGAAAACTTCTCAACAAGCCAGGAATAGAAGAGAACTTCCTCTACCCAAGAAAGAGTGTCTGAGGAAAAACCTACAGCTAACACCACAGTGCTCAGAGACAAAACGTGCCCCTGCCAGCCTGGGGACAAGGCAGCATGTCCATCCCCCTTCATCGTTTCAACACTGCTCAGTCTAGCCAGTGCAGGGAGGCAAGAAAAAGGAGTAAGAGGCATTTGATTCTAAAGGAAGAAATAAAAGTGTCTTTATTAAAAGAAACATGTGTGTTTCATGATCATATGTGTATTATATTGGTGGAAGGTAGACATAGAGATCAACAGACCACAACGAGGAATCTGGAAACAGACCCACACACACGTGTTTAACTGCTTTTCAGCAAACATGCCAAGGTATTCAGTGGAGAGAGGCTAGTCTTCAACAAATGGCTCTGGAATAATTGAACGTCCACATGCAAAAAATGAACCTCAACCCTTACCTTTTACTATAGACCAAAATTAACTTGAAATGGGTCATAGACCTAAATGAAAGAGCTAAACCTATATAAATTCTAGAAAAAAACCTAGGAAAAACCTTTTGACCGTGGATTATGGAAAAACTTCTTAGATAAAACAATAAATGCAAACTCCATAAACAAAAGAATTGATAAATTAGGCTTCATCAAGATTAAAGTCTTCTGTTCTATGACAGACATTGTTAAGAGGAAGAAAAGACAAGCTATGGACGGGAAGAAAGCATTTGCAAATCACCTATCCGACAATGGGCTTCTATCCAAACTGTATGACGAAGTTATCTTACAATTCAATAAAGAGACAAAGAATCAGTCAAAACACGGCAACAGATTTGGATGCTTCCCAAAGATAAAAGAATGTCAAAAAAGCACACGAAAACGATACTTAACATCATTAGTCATCAGGAACATCCAAGTTAAAGTCACAGTGAACTGCTGCCCTGAACCTACGAGAAGGGCTAAAACTAAAAAGCAAGACGGCACAGACACAGGACCCCTGAAACACTCACAGATCGCTGGTGGGAAAGCAAAACCATGTAGGTACTTTGGAAAAGTGTGGCAATTTCTTACAAAGTGGAGCATCTGTTCCATATGCAAATGTTTACAGTGACTCTATTTTAATAGCTAAAAACTGGAGTTAACCCAAATGTCCTTTGACTGCTGAAGAGATAAACGGACTGTTACACCCCTACAAGGGGATACTATTCAGCAACAAAGAGGAACAGACAACGGACACACACAACACATGTATGGATCTTGCATTTTAATCAATGAAAGAGGCAGACTCAAAAGGCTACATACGGTATGATCCCAATTATATGACATTCTGGAAATATTATAGGGACAGAAAACTGATCAGTATTTGTCAGAGGCTGGGGACTCAGGGCAAAGGAGCACAAGGAAACCTCTGGAGGTGAAAACAGAAATGTTCTGTTGATTGTTGCAGTTACACAAAGGTATGCATTTATCAAAATTCAAACAACTACATTAAAAAGTACCTTTTACTGTGTGCAAATGGACCTTCAGTAAACCTTACTGTTTAAAAAGAAAAAAGTATGATACATCCATACAATTATATATTATGAAATCATTTAAAAATAAGATGGATCCATAAATGTTACTTATGGGATAATCTCTTAACATAAACTGTTAGCAAAAAGCAAGATATAGTATGTTCCCATTTATGATAATGTTGACTGTCTCTGTGGAAGGGGTCTAGAGTAGGAGAATACACCCTCTGTGCTGTTTGAGTCATTTCAAAAAAAATCACATGCTTGTATTACTTTTAGTTAGAAAAAGTCAAAGAAACTACATGTAAGTCAAGGAAAACTCACAGGTGTCTGGCCCAGGGGACTGAGTCATGCAGGCCTGAGAAAACACACGTGAGAACATGGAACACAGAGCCAGACACTGAAGAGGTGCTTGGTGAATAGCTGGGGGAAGCAAAATGTTTGGAATCAATTAAGAGGCAAACCCTGGACAAAGAGAGCTCTATCTGAACACCAGATATTCAGGTAGCAGAGACCCCGTTTTATACAAGGAGCTGAGCTTGCATTGCTCGGTTAGAAAAAGAAAAGGAGCATAAAACCCAAACACCCAGAATTACGTTCAGGCTAGTGTTTCTCAGCATCGCAGTGTGAGCACACTGGGTGCTCTGACCACAGCCTTGTGAGGGACGGGTGCAAGCCCTTTCCCCGAGATCTGAGCCCACCCCTGGGGCGGCCCCGGTGGTCCGAGTGCTGTGTCCCAACTCCCAGAGGGTCCCCAGCAGCCCGTCCTCAAGCCCCTCCAGGTCAGATACCCCCACAACTTTCTAATGGAACAAAATGATCCTGGACAGTCTCGCCCCACTCCAGGCTGCAGGCGAGACAATCCCAGCATGTCAGGCCCTTCCCCACACTAAGGCCTCAGGAAAAGAAAACGGGAAAGGAAAAGGCAGATAAGTAACGGAGGCCCCCGCAGCAGAATTTGGTAAAAGGAACTGCCAGGGTTTGACACAGCTTTTCTCAGCAAGCCTAATATCAAGGAAATCAGGAATCCAGAAAGCAAAATGGACAAAAAGAGAAGATGCCAAAACAGCCAGCCCCAGAAACACCTCTTTGGCATCTCCTAGCTTCCAAAAAGGTTTGGCCACTGAGACTACAACTAGGAGCTTCTGTGCTGGACAGCCTTGTCCGGCTGCCTCTGGATACCTGGATTCCACGGGGCAACCACACATATTCTGTTCCTCCCTCTCCTCCACAGGAACAAGCTGTGCTGGTAGGCGAACAGGGGTGTAAGGCATAGCAAGGCCATAGAGTGAAATTGGTGTGGGAACCAACTAAAAGCAAAGTCCTTTACAGGTACCCGCAGACTCAAGGACGCAGAAAGGAAGTTAGAATGGAGTCTTGTTTTCTCTGGAGCACACCACTTGCCACGAGGGCAGGCTTTCTGGCTCCTGTGTCATGGGCCAGGCAGGCTGTGCAGGCCGTGGGAAGAAAGAGGAGCACTCACCGGGGGAAGATGGCAGTCATCAGGGCAGAAGCATAGCCGGGCTTGCAAGCTCCCTCTGAAAAGTTTGCGTACTTGGTGGCTAACTCTGCAGGCCTATAGGAAGAGAAGGAGAGTCACAGCTTGCCAGGCACTCAGCAGTCAGTGGGTTATTAATGTATGAAGAGCTGCAGGCATTGGAACTTGACATAAAGCTTCGTTCCCCACAACCAGCACTTAAGTCCCTCTTACATCCCAAGGCTTCATGGGGGTAACCTCCGCACCCGCCCCTCTCCAAATCAAAAATCCTAGAGGAATAGATAGGTAAATAAGCAAAGTCTGTCCATGGAATTTGGTAAAAGCAACTCACTGCATTTGAATAGATTCTTCGCAGTAACACTGATACCAAGAGCATCAGGAACTCCATCCAGGCTCTCAGACTGGGAGTCTGGAGCCTGGAGACCTAACAAGACAGCGGCTCAGGCTTTGATAAAGTCGGCAGCACTGCCCTCTCAACACTCCTACATTCCTACACATACAGCTTCACCGGCCTCGGTTCTCTCCAGCCAGTGGGGACCACTCACGGTGCCCTGAATGCAGATCATGTGTACGTTAGGGCTATTACTGAAATCATTAGATGGTGAGCAGAGATCGCTCTTGTGCTCTTCTATTCTCTCTGCCTAGAACGTGCTTCCTTCTCTTTCTCCACTTGGCTTTGCCTACTGGGTTTTCAAAACTAAGTTCAGATGTCAACTTCGCTGGGAGTAATTCCCTGAACTCCAGAATGGGCTAAGTGCCTCCTCTGTGTTCCTACAGTCTGCCCTTTGCCACCCACATTACATGCTCACCCCCATCAGCACTTGCTGTACTGTGCTATGATTGTTGGTAGTGTGTCTCCCTCTTTATACTGTAATTTCCCGAGCTCAGAGTCAAGATTTAACCCTGCGCCCCCAGTACCTCACTCAGGAATGGGTACGCAGGAGACCCCTATAATTTTGTGAAGGAACAAAATGACCCTGACAGTCTCACTATAATTGGGCACGAATAAAGATAATCTTAGGAACCCACAGGTTAGAGATGGCTGAATATTTTTCAGATGACTTGTGATCTAGCCCTGGTTTTGTTGCTGTATGGCTGTAGTCACCTCACATCTTTGGGCTTCAATGTCTTTATGTGCTCAATGTGGGGCTGGAGCAGTCTAGAGAAAACCACAATGGAAGAACAGGGCACATTCGATAACTGCTGGGGCTGGAGGCCCTGCATGCTGGGGCACCTGGGAAGTCCTGGCTGGTTGCCAGTTCCCAGTCCCAACCTCCCCCGCCTCCACCCTTGGGCCCACTGCCAAAACTCTGATCACTCTGACGCCCAGCTGCTCTAGTGTGCTGGGGCCCTGGGGCAAGTTTCCCCTCAGGGCTGCCTTCCTCAGGGGTTGGGTGGGGTCATGTAAGGTGGCAGTGGTGGTATTGGGGGCCGGCGTTGGGGAGTGCTGGTGCCTATACTAGAGAGCCAGAAACGATGATGCCTCAGCCTGTCATGTGCCATGTGTGGTTCACTCATGTGCCCCTGAGGCCCCAGTCCAGGGCCCTCCACAGAGTAACTTCTCAGTGAAATTAGACAAACTCATCTGCATGCATGTGCCAGTTCTTTTAGAAATCTATGGGGGTTTTTTAGCCTTCTCTATCTATGAAATTTAAAGCCTGAAATGCAAAAGCAAATGCTGAGTGACAAGCCAGAGTTGGGACTTTATTTGGTAGGCAAAATAAAGTCAAAGGTTTAACAAGGTAATTTACATAAGTATATTTTCTTATGTAAACAACTATATTTCAGAAACAAAATATAAATTTCAGTGCAAATACTAAACTTACTGGAAGCTTTTGGATTAGGCACAGGGATTAAAACATTACAGATTTTTTCAATTACTCCTCTCAACAGCCACGTGAGTAGATGCTATTAATTATTAATTTCCATACAAGCTCAGAAAGATGAAGAGACTTATCCAAGGTCACACAGCTACTAAGTGGCAGATACTGGATTTGAACTTGTTTCTAACACCAGTGCAGGAGTTCTTACCATGGCACTACCACCGGCATGGACCATAGTGCGTGCCATCACAGAGGGAAACAGAGTCTGGGGGTAGCGCCCAAGTGGTCCGTGCAATTGGAGATGGGACAGAGGAGAGGGTCAGGGAGGATGTGTAGGAGCAGTGAGGCAATGAATCCCTCATACTCTTCTCTTCCAACCCTCACCATCTGCTTGCCTACCTTGCACGGTGGGCTCCTGCGGTCTTTCTGAATTCCAGAAAGTTTCACAAAGAAGAGGAAAGATGAATGGAGTTGCCTCTTTAAGACAATGCCTCACAGAAATACATGTACAGTAAGAGACAAACCTTTGGCCACCTCTTTCCTCTCTAATTTACACCATCAAATTTTGGCTAGGTGCTTCAAGAACCTTGGCTATGGGACGGACAGTCCAGGGGCCATGGGCTCAGGTGATCTATAACAGAGAAGAGGGAGCACTGGCAAGCTGAGCGCAGGGGAGCCAGACCCATGGAAAGGCTCTTGCCATGCAGGGCAAGGTGGTCACATATAAAGACGGGCAGCTCTAAACCAGCCCCTCCCATTCAGAAAGCAACAGTAACTTCAAAAACACAACAGCCCTGGGGACAGGGGGCCGGTCAAGTTATTACCAAATTAAAATGCCTCAGACATGGCCTCCTAACTATCCCTGTGAGAGAAGAATAGGGGAGTGTTGGGGATTCTGAGTCATGCATTAGGCTGGGACCTCTGGGGCAGTGAGCGGTCAAAACCACTGAGAATAAGAGTTGCCAACTCCCTCGGGCCAGAATAGTTAGTTTCTCTAAGGCACTCACACTCCAAATGCCAGGAGGCCCCCACAGATGTCTGATCAAATCATTCAGCCCTTGTTTCTTCTCTACTCTGCAGCTGGCCTTTCACTTTGGGAGATCTAGCATTTCCACCAGTAAGAGCACCCATTGTCTTGCAAACGTGACTACCAAGCCCCCGGGGTGAAGAGTGTGAACCCCTGCACTCTCAAGAGGAAATCCAGATGGACAGACCAGAGTCCAAAAGAAGGAACCAGACTTCCATTTCTCTGCTTCACTCAGAAGCACCAAGTTTAAGGAATCAGGCCAAGCAACGGGTTGTAAATGGGAAGAGTATAGGATCTGGCATCAGAAACGTTCTCGGAGGACACTGGCAAGCTACGTGACCTTGGGCAAGTGATGGAAAAACTGATTCTCTCTCAATTCCCAGGGATCGTGGGAGGATGTGGTGAGAAAGCCCATCTGGAGGGGTTGGCTGTCCTCTAAGCACCACAAATGTACCATGAAAGATGAGGTGGCAGAGGCAGGCAGCCAGGTCATGGAGGCTTCGAACACTTGGCTCAAGTTGGGATTCTGTCACAGGGGAGCGTCACTGAACGATTTATAGTGGGAGAGTGCCTTGATTGACGTACAAATTTTAAGGGTCAACATTGGATCCTTACGATGGGAGGTGGGGAGGAGCACTCCCAGGGGCTGAAAGGACCAGTCCAGGACGGAGAGAACGTATCAGGAGAGAGTGTGATGTCTCAGTTGCCAAGAGAAGGAAGTAGTTCGAGGACAGAGGCACCCACCGTGTCAAACGCAGCAGCAGGCCTGGTGTGGCCCTATGATTGACAGCTGGATCTGGCCACGTGAAGTTACTCCTAACCTTGAAAAGAGCTGTTTCACTGCAGGGGTAGGGATGAGGGGACAAAATGCTGATTTCATTGGGTTTAAGAGAAAACAGAAGAATTGGAGTCCTGGGATATAAACTATTTTTAGGAGTTGTGCTATAAATGGAGACATAGAAATGGGGCGATAGCTGGAGGAAAGAAACAAGAACGTATGGTTTTTGAGAACAGGAAATAGTTTAGCATATTTATAAGCTTCTTAGAGTAAGAGAAAAACTCACGAAGCAGGGGCAGGGGCGATGGGACCGTTACAGGAGAAAGGTCTGTGGGCGAGGGAAAGGGTCTAACCCAGAAGGGCTGGCCTTGGCTCTGCCCGCCCTGCCCTGCAACTAGCTATTCATCCTGCGACGTTTAAGCTCCGCTTCCTTTACGAAGCTTTTCATGGCTACTTCCCTCCCAGAGTAGGACCGACCCACTCCGCCTGTGGGCCCCTTCCACCCGGAGCCCACTCTCACCTTTAGCTTGCTCACTTGCCCACTCTCTCTCTCTCTCTCCCACCTCCTTCCCTTCCTTCCTCTCATTTATTCATTCGCTCACTCAACAAAAGTTTAGAGGCAACAGAATCGCTCTCCTTGGATTGTATCCTGACTCTATCCCTTTACTAGCTGTGTGATTGTGGGTATGTTATTTAATTGCTCTGTGCCTTCATTTCCACCTCTTTGAAACAAGGATTATACTAGTACTTGCTTCATAAACTTGTGGGGATTATGTTGAGAATAAAGTGCTTAGTACAATGCCTGGCCCATAGTTTCTTTCTCACTGCATGTTAACTGGGACAGTCTCATTGGCATGTGCCAGACATTGGCCTAGGGTTAGGATACAATGATGACTAGGGCAAAGTTATGGCCTATCACTTCTTACACTGAAGAGTAACTATGCATTTAAATATCTTTCTCTCCTAGACCATAAAAATTGAGCATAGTGCATAGCCCAGAACACCATGCATAGCATGGAATACACGAGGTATGTCCAGAAGGTACTCAGCCATGTAGTATGAAATAGAAACATTTATTGAAGAAGATAAGATACAAGAAACATTGTACATAGGACAATGACACCTCAGTCCCCTTCAAAGTAGGCACCTTGGGACCTTACATAGTTCCTCCAGTCACCATCGGCTGCTCTGTCATATTTTCCTGAATCTCATTGATGGTCTGAAATCTCTTTCCTTTCAAAGGTGATTTTAATTTTGGGAAAAGCCAGAAGTTGCAGGGTGCCGAGTCTGGGCTGTAGGGGGGCTGAGTCACCTGGGTGACTTGATGTTTCACAAAAAAACTCTGCAAGAGACGTGATGTATGAGTGGACACATTGTTGTGATGAAGCTGCCAATCACCAGTTGCCCATAGCTGTGGCCTTCTGAATAATCCAAATAGTTTCCATGGAGGAATGTTCAAGCTTAACACAAAATATGATGCAGATTCGTTGCCCTACTCGCTCAGTTATTTTGAATGTGACAGCCACACAGTGCACATGCTCACTCAACAGCATTTACCACCCCCACTGACTAGTACAGTGAAGTCACCATTGTTCACATATGCACATTCCAGTCCACTCTCCTTGGCTGCCGGGTGACATCGATGTCATGCAAACTGTTTTTGTTATATAAACAATGGCTGGACTTTTTCCAGATAGACCTCATATAAGTATCCACAAAATGTTTGTTGGACTGAAACTAAGTGGTTACCTTGACTTGGAAAGTTAACTGACAGGAAGTGTGGGGGACAGGTGGTGACTGCTGGGGAAAATGGAGAAGGGACTTCAACAGTTATTCCTGAGGACTCTGTAGATCAGTGATGGGCACTTGTGACCAACAGTCTAATTTCTAAGACTCTCTCAAAGAGGACTGAACTCAGATTAGCCTTCGGCTATACCCCCTCCCTCGTTCCATGTGCTGGTTTACTAATGTAGAGGTCAGGGAACTGATCGTGAGAATGAAGTAAGACCATGTAAGACACTTAGCACCCTGCCTGGCAAATAGAAGTTAATAAACACTAGTTTCCTTTCAAGCAAATGCAGCAACTTAAAGGTAGCCAACACTGCTGTGCTGTGAGGACTCGCATGACCGTGCAGACGAGAAGCTCAGCACCCTGCTCCCCCTGGCACTGCTTCTCCGCTTCCATCCGCTCCCACCTTCCTGAGGAAGGTGCTTTCCTCCAATTACTGGGGGCTGTTTCTGAAACAATGACATTACTTACGAAATGAAAGAAGCAAATTAGGTTAGGTTTAGTCATCCTATTCTGTCATTAAGCATTTTCATGTTAACCTTTTTTCTGAAGTTGTCTGTGTAAGAAAGGTTACCTAATGCTGCCATAGATCCTTTTAAGCTCCACAATAGGAACTTTCCTTCTTCAGGACGACCACCTCTCCCTTCGAACCCCATTACTGCAGGTCTGCTGGCTCCTTCTGCAGTATCGAGAGACTCTTCTTCCAGTCTCGTTGGGGTGTGGGTGATCATCCTGCCCTGAGTATCATGACTCTCTGCTCTTTGTGAACTCCAAAGCAGAAGGGCCTCTATACCGCTTTTGCCTCACAACAATCTACGATAAACCCTCAGTGCTCTCTCATGTTTCTTTCATCACTTTAAAGGAAGATGAACTGCTTGATCTGTGCCATCTGGAATTTGTGGTATTTCTCAGCTGTGGAGGCCCTGCCTTTCAGCTCTTGGTGCTGGCCACGGCAATATATTTTGAACATACCAGGCTACTCTACTGTTCGATCCGTGATTCTGGAGCTGACATTACTGCAGTTTAACTCTGTATCCAGGGTCTTGTCATTTACTTCAGCTCTTGCAAAAGCTTTAGGCCTGAGCTATATGGGCAATTCTTGCAGACTCTGTACCAGGGATCTGCTGTGACTGCTGACTGCTCCAATTCAATTTTGTTTCTTTGCAAAAAAAAAAAAAACAAACACCAAAAAACACAACACATCTATTTTCTGAGTGGTAGTGAAAAGAACAAGGAAACTAAGATTTATTGACCATAAACCATGTGCCAGACAGTTGACCTAATTATCTAATTTAGCTATACAATAATCCACTAAGACAGTATAGTTCTTAGACCGAGGCATGTGAGGCTGAAAGAGACGCAGAAGACATAGTTAAAAGATGTGTTGTTCTATGTTTAAACTATAAAACTTCAAATCATGAATTTTGATAGGGATTTGCATTGAATCTGTAGATGGCTTTGAGTAATATGAACATTTTATTTTTATTTATTTAATTTTTAAAACTATTTTATGTTATTTTATTTTTAGACAGAGGGGAAGGGAGGGAGAAAGAAAGGGAGAGAAATACTGACGTGCGAGAGAAACATGGACTGGTTGCCTCTCACATACCCCCAACCAGGGACCTGACCCACAAGCCAGGCATGTGCCCTCATTGGGAATCAAACCCACGACCTTTCAGTTTGTGGGATGATGCCCAACCCACTGAGCTACACCAGTGAGGGCATATGGACATTTTAACAATGTTATTTCTTCCAATCCACTAGCATGAAATATCTTTCCATTTATTTGCATTTTCTTTAATTTCTTTCATCAGTGTCTTATAGTTTTCAGTGTATGGGTCTTTTGCCTCCTTAGTTAAATTGACTCCTAGGTATTTTATTCTCTGTGATATAACTGTAAATGGGATTATTCATTATTAGTGTACAGAAACAACTAGTTTTTTTAAAGGATTTTATTTTTTAGAGACAGGGAAGGGAGGGAGAGAGGAAAACATTGATGTGTGAGAGAAACATCAATCAGTTGCCCCTCACACACCCCCAACTGGGGAGCTGGCCCACAACCCAGGCATGTGCCCAACCAGGAATCCAACTGGTAACCTTTTGGTTCGCAGGCTGGCACTCAATCCACTGAGCCACACCAGTCAGGGCAGACTCACAACTAACTTTTGTGTATTGATTTTGTATTTTGCAACTTCACTAAATTTGTTTAATAGTTCTAACAGTTTTATGGTAGAATCTTTAGGGTTTTTTTTCATATCTGCAAATACAGGCAGTTTTACTTCTTTTTGGATTTGGATGTCTTTTATTTCTTTTTCTTGCCCAATTGCTTTGCTAGGACTTCCAGTACTATAATGAATAAAAGTGGCTGGAGTGGGCATCCTTGCCTAATTCCTGATCTTAGAGGAAAACCTTCTAGGCTTTCACCATTGAGTATGATGTCAGCTGTGGGCTTGTCACACAGGGCCTTTATTACATTGAGGCACATTTCCTCTACGCTCACTTTGTTGAGAGTGTTTGTTATAAACGGGTGTTGGGTTTTGTCAAATGCTCTTTCTCCACCTATTGCAAAGCTCGTGTGATTCTTACCCTTCATTCTGTATCGCACAGACTGACTTGCAGACACGGAGAACCTCTTGCATCCTGGAGTAAATCTCACTTGGCCATGGTCCATGGTGTGTGACCCTTTTAACGCATTTAAACTCAGTCTGCTGAAGTTTTGTTGAGAATTTTGCGTTTGTGTTCATCAGGGATATTGGCCTGTAATCTCCTTTCCTGGTAGTGTTTTGGTTTTGGTATCAGGGTAATGCTGGTCTATTAAGATGACTTTGAAAGTGTCTCCTCCTCTTCTATTTTGTGGAAAAGTTTGAGAAGTATTGGTATTAAGTTTTCTGTAAATGTTGGGTAGAATTCACCAGTGAAGCCATCTGGTCCTGGGCTTTTGTTTGTTGGGAAGGGTTTTTGTTTACTGATTCAATCTCCTTACTAGTAATTGATCTGTTCAGATTTTCTGTTTCTTCATGATTCAGCCTTAGTAGGTTCAAATGGTAAACTTAACACCAGCAGAGAACTAATTCACATTTTCCTTGTATACTCTGGGTGAGACTTACATTTGTGATCATCATAAACAAAGCACAGTCACAACCTCTGAGGGTCACTGGAAGCCAGTATCTATGGGCGGCATGAAAGGTAAGGCTAATCAGGAGTAATGATGTAACCCACATGAGATAAATGATACTGAAGAACTGAACAGACAATACCATCTATATTGCTTTTTAAAAATTATATTTTATTGATTATGCTATTACAGTTGTCCTGATTTTTCACCCTTTGCCCCCTCCACCCAGCACCCCCACTCCCTCAGGCAATCCCCACACCATTGTTCATGTCCATGGGTCATGCATATAAGTTCTTTGGCTACTCCATTTCCTATAACATATTTTACATCCCCATGGCTACTACTTTTTGTACTACTTTTTAATCCCCTCACCTCTTTTATCTATTCCCTCACAGCCATCAAAAAACTCTTCGTATCCATGATTCTGTCTCTGTTCTTCTTTGCTTAGTTTGATTTTTAGATTCAATTGTTGATAAATATGTATTTATCGCCATTTCATTATTCATAGTTTTGATCTTCTTTTCCTTAAGTAAGTCCCTTTAACATTTCATATAATAATGGTTTGGTGATAATGAACTTTAGGTTTTGTTTTTTGGGTTTTTTTTGTAAGTTTTTTTTTTTGGTCTGGGAAGCTCTTTATCTGCCCTTTGATTCTAAATGATAGCTTTGCTGGGTGGAGCAATCTTGGCTGGAGGTATCTGCTTTTCCTGACCCTGAGTATTTTTTGCCAATCCCTTCTAGCGAGCAAAGTTTCTTTTGAAAATTCAGCTGATAATCTTATGGGAACTCCTTTGTAGGTAACTAACTTCTTTTCTCTTGCTGCTTTTAAGATTCTCTCTTTAACCTTTGGCCTTTAATTATGATGTGTCTTGGAGGAGGCCTCTTTGCATCCATCTTGTTTGGGACTCTCTGTGCTTCCTGAACTTGCATGTCTATTTTCTTCACCAAATTAGGGAAGTTTTCCATCATTGTTCTCTCAAATAGATTTCCAATTTTTTGCTCTCTCTTCTACTTCTGGCACCCCTCTGATTATGACCTCTCGAAGTTGTCCCAGAGGCTGCTTATACCATCCCCATTTTCTGGATTCTTTTTTTTCTTGTTGTTCTGATTGGTTGTTTTTTGCTTCCTTATGTTCCAAATCATTGATTTCATTCTTGACTTCATCCACTCTGTTTTTTTCCTGTAAATTGTTCTTGATTTCAATTAGTGCATCTTTCATTGCTGACTGGATCTTTTTTATGCTGTTGAGGTCCTCACCAAGTTCCTTGAGCATCCTTACAACCAGTGTTTTGAACTCTGCATCTGATAGATTGCTTATCTCCACTTCATTGAGCTCTTTTACTGGAGTTTTCATTTGTTCTTTCATTTGGGCCATTTTTTTTATCTCTTTGTTTTGGCAACTTCCCTATGTTTGTTTCTATGTATTAGGTGGAGCTGCTTTGGCTTGGTAGTGTGGCCTAATGTAGTAGGTGTCCTGTAGGGTCCAGTGGCACAGCCTCCCTATCATCCAAGCTGGGTACTCGAGGTACACCTTCTGTGTGGGCTGAGTACACCCCCCTCTTGTAGTTGACACTTGATTGCTACTGGAAGATAAATGGGAGGGCTATACCTAGACCGGTCAGCTACAGGGACCGGCCGAGACCACTTACCACCAACCTCTGCCCTCCATGGAGGATCAGCTGTGCAGGGGCAGGATGGTGGTGCTCTGATGTGGTCTGTAGCTGTCCACTGGGTGCATAGACTCTGAGGTTTCCCTGGTGGTGCAGGGCAAGGTCAGCCCCAACCTGTATTCTGCCCAGGACCACCCTGCCAGAGCTATAAAGCAATCTGAGATAGCTGCTACTTGTGTTGGGCTTGGATATTCCCAGGGGAAGCCAAGTTGTGAATCTAGGCTGGCTGCTGCTAGCGCTGGGTCTGGGGCTCACTGAGGCCAGCTACTGCTTGTTTGATAGAATTTAGGAAGTTGTGACACATGCACCAAGATCAGCCACTGATATGGAAAAGCAGCTTGGGTGGACCTGTAAGTTGGGTGGGTGTGAGTCTCAGGGGATCTCCAGGATGAGGCAAACAGTGTTAGCCAGCTTGATAAGAAGAGTCTCAGATATGGCACCAGCTTGCTGGCTCTGTGAGGGGAAGGTTCAGAAAACTGACAATGGCCTCTGCTTGCCTTGATGCCAGACATTTCAGTTCCCCCCTGTATGCCGCTGTTGCCTTTCAAGCTGCTGTCCCCCTGCTGGAGCTCAGAGGGCGTGAGTCTGAGTAGGCAAGTCCATATGTGGGTTCTTTAAGAGGAACTGCTTGGGGCTCTAGATGTTTCTTTCGCCAAATCAATCCCTGCTGTTTTTTGCAGGCAGAAGTTGTGGGGACTTATCTTCCTGGCACTGGAACTCCAGGCTGGGGGAACTTCTATGGGGCTGGGACTCCATGCCCCTGAGATATCCCTCCCAAATTATTATCCACTACACGTGGGTATGGGACTGGCCCATTCTGCATCTGCACCCCTCCTACCAGTCTGGATGGATGTGGTTTCTTTAATTATGTAGTTGTCACACTTCCATTCAACTCGATTTGTGATGGTTCTCAGTGATGGTTGTTATTTATTTTAGTTATAAATTAGATGTGGTTTGGGAAGAGGTGAGCCATGTCTGCCTACCCTGCCATCTTGACCAGAAGTCCCCACCTTGTTTTATATATTGCTTCTATAAAACATGGTTTCAGGTTCCAGAAAGCCATGGCACTATAAGCGGTGACAGTATTGCCACCTTCTTCACATGGTGGGAGACGTGAAATTGGCCAAGGAATGATGTACTTGTCAAAAAAAACAGCAATAGACGGTTCCTGAACCTGAACAGAAAGAGACCATGTCTAGACAGTAGGGAGAGCCTTCATGTACACTGATTGGATAATAAACTAATACATAAATATCTCCTCTTTCCCCATTATTATAGATCCTCATCCATAAATCATTATATCTCATATGCCCCATCAACTTGTTTATATAGCAGAGGCTTTACAAAAAATATTCAGCCAGTACTCTGCACAGCCTTGGAATAGCCTTATTCTAAAGTAAATATTATTCTCATTTTTTGACAAGAGAAACTGACTGTAAAACCCATCCCCTGTTCTCACCAAAGCCCTTGCTTATTTTGGGACAAAGAGCAATAGGCTTAAAGGTAAAAAAAGACTGGAGTTTAAGTAACTAAATCTTCCTCTTACTACTTGTGTAATCTCAAGTAAAAGATAATCGGTTTCCTTTACTCTTTAGACATCTATGATAATACACACTTACAGGACTGATGGAAGATGAAGTGGCTTCCTGCAACAATGTAGGTCAGAGCATTCTTTGAAAGGCTACACTGATGTCAGTTATTGCTACAGTTAATGTTTGACTTTGGCTTTTACAACCTCTGGATCATCTGAATTATCATTGTTTTGCAAATGAGAAAAATATTTCCCTTTATTTTTCTTACTTGGATTATTCTCTCCAATTCATTTGGCTGCCTCCAAACTTCTTCCTGATAGGCAGGGAGGTCAGGAGACTGCTGGGAACAGAGAGGGAGGGCTGCTGAATGAGGCCAACAGCTCATATTCAGGGACCTGTCTTCAACTGACATGCCAATGCCTGTATCTAAGCCCAGTGGATAAATCCATATGATCTGTAGTGAAAAATCATAGTGGAAACTTGTGGCCAATTCTCTATGGGCCCTCAGAGCAAGACACAGGTCGTTTTCATGATTTTCAGGTAACGTTCTCCCTAAATCCACTAATTCCAAGCTTCTCAAATTGAGTCCCAGGACAGGGCTATACCAGAGGGCAGGGATCATGGAAGCCACAGCACAAATACGGTGCATGTTCCTGGAGTATCAAATTTGCGTGAAGATATGGGGAAGAATGTATTAAAATAATACACCTGTATTATGGAACACAATGCAAACAATTTTTTAAAATAAAAAGAATTTTTTAAATGTGTATGCTGTGCCCTGGCCGGGTGGCTCAGCTGGTTGGAGTGTGATCCCATCCACCAAAAGGTTGTGGGTTTGATCCCTGGTCACGGCACATACATAAATTGCAGGTTCGATTCCAGGTTGAGGTGCATATAAGGAAGCAACTGATCAATGTTTCTCTCTCTCTCCCTTCCTCTCTCTCTAAGATCAATAAACATATCTTCAGGTGAGGATTAAAAAAATTTTATTTTAAAAAATGTTTATGCTGTAATGGGTTGCTGTGGAGTATATGCTCACTCTCCTCTGCCATTGGGGATATCTAGGAGTAAAGTTTCAAAAGAGTATCTGAGTGTTCCACTTTGGTTTCTGGCCTCAAGGAGCTGTACTCTAGTAAACAAGACAGGTAAGTAAATGGAAGTATAAGTGCACACCACAGAGCGTGAGAGGATGGGGATGAGGCCTGGGAGACTGGGCAGGCATCTTGCGGAGGTGATGTCGAGAAAAGAGGGTGGACAGGCATTTTCAGCAGAAGACACAACTCGGGCAAAGGCCCAAAGAGGGCCAGGCACATTCGGGGAACTGCAAATACTTTAGCACTGGCAGACTGAAGTGTGTGAAACCGGAGCATAGTCAAGGAGTCTGGACTTTCTGCAGGAGGCAACGAGGCATCACCAAAGGGTTTTTAAGCAGAGGAAATGACATGCCCTAGTCCTAGAGCAAAATGAGAAGGCCTGGACGGAGGGGTGATAGTGGGCATGGAGAGGAAGGAAAATTGTAAGAGATTTGGGAAGCAAAATAATAGTAAGTGGGAGAATGTAACCACCATTATTTAGCAATGCCAGAGTTTTTCTTTTTATTTTATTTTTGTACATTATCGTTAACTGTCAAACAACTTAGTATGATATGAACATGATATTACCCAGACTCACAGAGTAAGCCGCAGAAAGAATATCTGAATATAGAGCTTTCTAATTTCAAAGCCCTTGGTTGTTTGTCTTCATCGATAGTTAGTAGACTTTAATTTTTAGAAGTTTTATATTTATGCAGGCATTGAGATAGCACAGTTCCCATATACTCCTCGACCCTCCCCAGAGTTTCCCCTATTATCAACATCTTGCATTAATGCGGTACATAAGTGGCAATTAACAAGCCAATACTGATACATTATTATTAACTGAAGTTTACATTGAAATTCACTTGTGTTGTAAGGTGCTGTGGATTTTGACTAACGCAACAGTGCACCTAGTCATCATTCACCCCTTCTTCCTTCCACCTGGCCACCGCTTACCTTTTATGGTCTCCACATTCCCCATTGTGATGTGCCACTTTCCATACCCCATCTGTGACTCCCTCTTCACTCCTTTCCTCCTCCTCCTGTCCCAGCAGCTGCTGATCTCCTTCCTTTCTCCATAGTTTTCCCTTTTCCAGAAAGTCACAGGGCTAGAAGCATGTACTAGGCAGCATTTTCAGACCAGCTCCTTTTACCTAGCAATATGTACTGAAAGTTCCTCCAGTCTTTTTATGGCTTGACAACTCATTTCTTTTTAGTGCTGAATAATGTTCTATTGTTTTAGATGAACCACAATTTGCTTATCCATTCACCTAACAAAAGACACCTTGATTACTTCCGGTTGTTGGCAAATAAGAATTTCTAAAGGGAATTAGACAAAAAGCCCTTTCTTATTGTACAAACAGAGCAATGTGCAACATCTGTGCAACGGTTTTTGCACAGACATAACTTTTCAACTCTATTGGGTAAACAGCTAGAAGAGTAATTGCTCAATCATATGGTCAGTCTAAATTTAGTTTTAAAGATGCTGCTAAACTGTCTTCCAAAGTGGCTGAGACATTCTGCATTTCCACCAACAGCGAGTGAGACTTCCCACTGCTCCACATCCTCGTCAGCATTTGGTATCGTCAGTGTTTTGGGCTTTGGTCATTCAAATAGGTATGTGGTGGTATTCCACGTTTTAAATGGAATTCCCTGACACACGATATGAGCATCTTTTATAAGTTATTTATCATCTATATATATCTTCTTTAGTGAGGTGTCTATTAAGGTGTTTAACCCATTTTTTAATTGGCTTTACTGTTTTCTTATTGTTGAGTTTTGAGTTCTTGGTATATTCTGGATACAAGTCCTTTATCACACATATATTTTACAAGTATTTTTTCCAGTATCTCTGAAAGAAGAAAAGTTTTACATTTTAATAGAGTCAAGGTATTGATTTTTTTCTTTCATGATTGTAATTTTAGTCTTGAATCTAGAAACTCATTGCCAAAACCCAAGGTCACGTAGATTTCCTCTCGCTTTACCTTCTATGTAGCTTACATTTAGGTCTATTTAAGCTCCACTTCAAGCTAACTTTTGTAAAAGGTCTAAGGTGAAAGGCTCAGTTTCTGCACATGGGTGTCCGGTTGCTCCAGCACCGTTTGCTGGAAAGACTACGCTCTCCTCTCCCACCGAATTGCCTTTGCTCCTTTGTCAACCATCACTTGACTACAGATAGTCCCTGACTTATGCTGCTTCGACTAAGGGTTTTCCAGCCTTACAACAGTGCAAAAGCGATACACTTTCAGCGGAAACCATACTTCAGAGTTTGAATTTTGATCTTTTCCCAGGCTAGCCACATGCAGTATGATGCCCTCTCATGATGCTGGGCAGCATCAGCAAGGGCAGCTGCCAGCCAGCCAGGTGATTGTCAGGGATATTGTGTTCTAAGCACATGTACGGCAGGCCAGGCTAAACGTCCATGTTTGGTAGGTTAGGTGTGTCACATACATTTTCAATTTAAAACATTTTCAACTGACGATGGATTTATCAAGACACAACCCCATCATAAGTTGAGAAGCACCTGTATCTTCGCACATGTCTCCTTCTGTGCTCTCTATGCCGTTCCATTGGTGTGCTTGTCTATTCTTTTAACAACACTATGGACAGGGTACTCAATTACTGCAGCATTATTGTAAGCCTAAAGCCATGTAGCGTCAGTCCTTCAACTTTGTTCTTCCTTGGTATTACATTGGCTATTTGGGGTCTTCTGCCTTTCTATGTAAACTATAAGTCTGTTGATATCCACAAAATTACTCGCTGGGATTTTAACTGGGATTATGTTGAATCTACAGATCAAGTTGGCAAGAACTGACATTTAAACAATGTTGAGTCTTCTAATCCATGAACATGGAATATCTCTCCATTTACCTAGTATTCTTTGCATCCTTTCATCAGCTTTGAAATTTTCCATCTATACGTGAGTGTACTTTGTTAGATGTATTCCTAAGTACTTCTTTGTGTGTGTTAACGTACATAGTACTGTTTTTAATTTCAAATCCCAGTTGTCCACTTGCTGGGGTATGGGACAGCAACCGACTTTTATAGATTAACCTTGAATCCTGCAACTTTGCTACAACTGCCAATTAGTTCCAGGAGTTTTGCCAATTCTCGGGATTTCCTACATACACAGGCATGTCATCTGTGAACAAAGACAGTTTTATTTCTTCCTTCCCGATCTCTATGCCTTTTCTTTTCTTACTGAATTAGTAAGCGCTCTCAGTACAATGTTGACTAGGAGTGGTGAAAGGGGACATTCTTGCCTTTCCCCAGTCTTAGAGGAAAAGCATCCAGCTTCACATCATTAAGCATGATGTAAGCTGTAGATTTTTTGTAGGTGTTCTTTATCAAATTGAGGAAGTTGCTCTCTTTCCTAGTTTGCTGAGAGTTTTTTTCTAAAATACAATCGGAAGTGGACTGTATTAAATGCTTATTCTGTTGATGTGATGGAACGCAGTCACTGATTTTCTAATGGTGAACCAACCTGGTACAAATTGCCATTTACTGGGGTAGGGAAGATTCTGGGAGGCAGGGGGTACGAACCAGGAGTTTGGTTCTGGATATGTTAGGTGTGAGATGCCTAATACACATCTGAGTAAAGCAAGTAATTGGATAAATGAGTCTGGAGTGTGGGGAAAGAGAACTGAGCTTGAACTGCAAATCTGGGAATCACCAACGTATAAATGACACTCACAGCCATGAGACTGAATGAGGTACCTAAGTGGCGTTGTGAGGGATGAGTAACACAGAAAACACCTAGTGTGGCATCAGGCATACAACACATGCTCAGTAAACCCCTCCCCCTTGCAGCCACAGGGTTCTTGCCAGGCTGTTCCGGAAACAGTAAATTACACCTTAGGGTATGATTTGGACTGTCCCCTCCTTTCACAATTGGCTTGGTTTTCACAAGCCTTCTGGAATTAAAAGTTGTTGGTTTCAGCTTTCACATCTTTGTATCTCATGTGCAATTTCTAGTGAAATTAGACTGAGCATTAATGTCCCCATGTTCACAAATGCCCACACAGTGACTATAAAACACCCCACTGTCACATCAGACAAGAGATTACCTGGAGCACGGAGCACCTACTCACACCCAGGTGAAACCTCCATTTAGTTCAATCATCTCAGGAAACACACGCCCCAGTGCCCACACGACCTGAGTGCACACCCCCAAGGGGTGACAAGATTAATTCCCAGGCAGCCCATGGCCAGCAATCCCCAACTGACCAGCCTCATACCTTGTTCACTCCCTCAGTTACATCCTTGTCAGTCCTCTCACCCTCAAGTCACTCTCTGCCTCTTCCTGGCCCAATCTCCCACTTCTGTCCCTGCTACACCACACTCTAATTTTCTACTGTGTCCTCTGAAGCTTTTTGTTCCTTCACATCCTCAGTTTCTTCAGTAAATGTTCCTTCTACCTCCTGCTTTCACAGAAACCTTGGTCTCCCTGAAAACACCATATTCTCTACCGCCCCATGCGATGGAGCTGTCCTTTCTTCTACACCCCAAGCACCTGAGGATCCCTTGTGTCCTCTTCGTACTCCCTTTATGCTTCCAAGCCTTGTTTCAAAACAAAACAAAAACCTGCTCATTGCTCATGCTATCTAGAAACACTACCTCCTATCCTCCCTTGCTGTTCTCATGTGCTCCTTCTCTAGTCACTAAAATTTTAGCTTACAAGACATCCTTTCCAATCAAACTTAAGAGAGGCTATCCATATGGCTTAGAATTTTCAGTTTTATCCCCATTACAAAGCACATGGTGCTCTAGAAATATCTACTAAATGATAAGTGAAAATATGAAATCTGGAGCATGGAGCAAGAGGCAAGTATTTTGGGGCCATATCCTTCCCAATGTTCCAGATACTGATAAGGGTGCAGGGCACGCTGAATTTCATCCTTGGGAGACTACTATTATTCCCACTGTAAAACTGAGGCTTAGCAGGTATAGAACTCACTCAAGATGGTAGTTAGTGAGATGTGGAACTGGGCTTTAAAAATTCATGTCTAACTTCACAGCCCATGTTTCTAAGCTTCAAAAACCACTGCCACCCCCCCCCAAATGACAGAGCTTGTGGTTAAAAGACAAGGTTGTGAACAGAAACACTTAGTGTAGGCTTAGTTCTAGTTTATCCTTACATTGAGTCCTTTGGGGTTCCAGTTCCAATTTAATGTGGAATGGATCAAAGATGGAAATATGAAATATAGTGGACCTGGAGGCTAGAACGAGAAGGTCTAACACTTCAGAGTTTCAGAAGAGGAGTAGAAAGAGAGTGAGGCAGAGGCAATATTTAAAGAGAAATGGCTGAAAATTTTTCAGAATATGAATTCTTATACTTAAGCTAAATGGATCCCATTGAAATAAATGAAAACAAATTCTTACATTTGTATACTTATAATTTATAGAACCCTTTGTTTTAATTTTCATAAAACTTTAGAAGTAGGTATTGTTATCTGCGTCTTTTCTAAGGAAAAGCTGGGGTCCAGAAATCCAAAACGAATTATCCAAGGTCCTTTAATTTTGAGCAGCAGGGGCAGCATTCAAACCCAGCTCTCCTGGTTCAAGTTTAACTCCTTTCCTACACATTAGAAACAGAATACAGCGCAGCAAAGAAAGACTTCCCTCGAAAACGGAATCCTTAATTTGGAAACTTCTCCCTGGAAGCACGTAAAAACCTTTCCCATGTTCGTTTGCAGATAGCATTGGACTGGAAAAGCCTTTGTAGTAGGAAAGGAAAAGTTCTATCTTGTACATTAAATTGTGAGTTAAAAAAAAATGAGAACAAGCCAGCTAGCTCCCTGGGCTCAAGACCAAGCTGACTCAACGGGTTCCCAGAGCCAGCCTGATGCACAACAGAAAGCTACCCAACAGCCTCCTATGTACCACCCAACTGCCAGGACAGCGGGGCGGGAGAGTCCTCCTAATTCTCCTCGTTATGCTCTTGAACACAGTTTAAATACTGTAGTTAACGTATCCTACATAACATGTCTTGTTCATCAGCGTGATTCAACTCAGTAATACTCCATCTTCCATTTGGGCGGCATTTCACTTACATATAGCTTATACTTGATTTGCTTTTTTGCCCAAAGCATTAAATTAGAATTTTCTAAAAGTGAAGCCTGTGGCCTTCTAGCATAATCAAGTCCCATTCCCCAGGATGTTAACATGTAGCTGACATCGTTCTACTAGCTCGGTGTGAAGAGCAGACTATTGTTCCCTCATGGCTGCCTCCATGATGCAGAAAAGCTGGGAGAATTACAACTCCTGAACTCACCGTATGAGGCAACAGAGCCAGGAAGCCAGATGCCAGGAAAAGGGGCCAGATGCCAGACACTTCAGTGGGGAAGCCAAAGAGCCCCAGATCTGATGTCTTGTATATAGCCATCACCACCAGCAGCAGCTGGGGTCAAGGCCTCATGCAGAGAGGAAATGGTGGTTCAATCTGACCTTTCATGTCTGTCTCGTACAGGACAGGGGTCCTGGGCATACACTGATGACTGACAACAGAAAAAAGCCACAGCCAGCTTTGCAGCCATTTCTCACACATCGACCACGTGAGGGGTCCTGTGCAGAGAGTGAACGCACAGAGTGGACGGAGCCTCATGTCAAGGCTTCCTGACCTAGTCACCCTCCCATCATCCATCCGTCCACCCTGCGGCATGTGTCAGTGGTTACTGAGCAGGCAACAAACACATGCTGGAATGTCTAGGTGCTAGGGAGACCGAGAAAGAAAGAACAGGGAAGGATTCTGGAAGGATTAGACACCGTTTACTTGAAAGCCAAGTAATCATTTCAACTAAATCCTTACAACAACACTGTGGGGCAGGTATATTGTTATCCTCACATTACAGAAGAAACTGAGACCCAGCGTGGTTAAGCAGCTTGTCCCAAATCCCAAGGAGGGTAAATGGCAATCTGGGATTTCAGTGAAGCTTTGCCTGGCTCTGAGCCTGCGCTCCTAATAAATTAATACCCATTACACCGTTGATTATAGTACAATGAGATCATTGGTGACAAGGGCAGAAAATTCACAGGAAGCACAGAGGAAAACGTAATATTGTGTAAAAGCAGGGAGTCTTTGAGTTTCCTAGTGGACAAGCAAGGAGAGGAAACTTCAGGCACAGATAATGAACATAATGCAAAAGTACTGGAAAGCAGAGGGTTTACCTGTGGGAGGGTACTGGGGGAGGAGGAGAGGGGCCTGATCAAGAAGGCTCTGCATGCCAGGCTGCAGAGCATCTCTGAGAGGCCATTGCCTCCCATTGCAACTCGACCATCAACTATTCTGGAGCAGAAGCCCTTCCAGGGGCCTCCTTGTCCCTCGAACTCCTTGTAGTGGCTCCTTCTCTAACGAGCTGCTGTGCCAGCCAAGTCTAAGGCCTTATGTGTGCAGCCACAATGCCACCCTCTCCAGGCCCCTGCAGGCTGCTGACAGACTGAGGACAGAGGTCCCTGGGAACCCCCCACAACCACAGGGGTGATGACAGCTGACCCTTCAAAGTTGCAAGCCAGCTCTCACAGACCTTCCTACCACAGAGTCAAGGCAACTTCTCATTCTACTCACAGTTTGGAGTCCAGCTTCAGGAGGAAGCCCAACCGATCATACTCTGAAAAAGAAAAGAAAGCAGGAAACGTCACTGAAGGCAACCCACTGCTGACACTAGCAGATTGCATTCCCCAGACCTGGACCATCGGGACAGACAACTGCCTCAAAGAATAGATCCAGATACATAAGCCACAACTAAACTTAAGTCACAAAACGTAATGAACATCTGTTTGGTGAAGGACCAGGTTCAAGCCAGGTATTTACCAGGGCATCTAGGCCAACCAGTCCTATGCTGTTTTATACTTGCCTTCCTGCTTAAATGTGGTACTTGAAAATAAAATTTAGTAAACCACAAATCTGGACACCTGGAAAAGAGGGTCAGAAGTAATCTCTGCTTCCTCTAAGCACAATTTTTGATCAATCAGCCACATTAACTATGGGGTAAAGATGTGGCAGCCAAGGGGTCCCCAAATCCAGGGCAAGGATCCTCTACATGACAATCACAAACAATTTATAGATTTGATTACATAAGGAATAGAAAATTTAAAATGAAATCTAAAAACAAATTGATAAGATGTTTACACCAAATGATAAATAATTAATATTTTATGTTCCTTTATATCTTGCCTCATTCTAAAAGGAAGTCGAAGCAGTTTTAAAAAAAACTGTATGAAGTGCAAGACTTTGAAAAGACATGTGGGGTCCAAAAAGTAAATAAGCATAGAAAAAACAGTCAAACGCAGCCAGGAAAAGAACACCAAAGTGGAGGTCCTAAGGTCCTCTGCTTGCTGGAGGAGGATTAAAGGTCTGTCCCCAAGATTTCTCACAGTTAAAACTAAATGCAAAGCATCGATATACATGGTTTACATGCCTACAAATAATCCAGGAGAATCACGGCTATTCCTGACACTAAGACTTGAGGGAAGTGTCCTCAGAGTCCCCAAAAACATTTGTAAAAAAAAGTGACAGGATATGTCATAGAGTTGTTTCTTATAGCTCTGATCAATGACTCTGTGTGTGTGTGTATGTGTGTGTATGTTCAGAATGGCTTCACCATAACTCTGACCAATGACTG
>VMDR010013691.1:0-24635 GCA_007922815.1 Macrotus californicus | reverse complement strand
CCAATTGCCTTTACAATGGGATATTTGTTAACAAGTTTGATAAAGTATTTCTTCAGTGAACAGAATGTATGTATTTCTGTGTGTACATTATGACTCCCACTGAATTTATTTACATCATATTCAATTTGTGTTTGGAGAAAAAAATTATATTTACTTCTTATTTGGAAGCGTTAATTCTAGATGCTTTGTTTTCAATGATGTTACAAACCCTGGACAAAATAATACTATTTCTTGTGGATATAGTGATTTCTTTTTATATTCTGAATATTTTGCCTCATTTATTTCTATCTTTGTCATTGATGGTAATCTGGTGAATTACTTGACTTTTTCATTTATACGATTTTTTGATGACTTGATTTCTATTAGCTTTTAAAGGGCTTTCAAGTGACTCTTTTGTTCTTTGTTTGTCTTATATCTTTCTTATTTGGGCCTAAGATAGTCATATGCATATATTGCAAGGGTCTTAGCTTGATTGCTTAAGATCTCTTTACACAGGATTCTGACATGTTTCCATGTGTAAAATCATCAGGTGCAGCTTACCATAGATTGGAGATATGAAAATTTTTTATGCCTTTTGAGAAAGAATTTATTGTGGAATTTATGAGTCAGGTATGCTTTTAGTTCCAAGTAAAGAAAACTTAGCTAGCTATCATTTAATCTATAAAGATATCTAATGACCTCTCATAACAACAAATCTGGAGGTAGGGAGTATCCTCACCAAGTAAACTTCAGCATAAGAATATAGTCAATAATATTGTAATAACTATGTATGGTGCCAGGTGGGTACTTGAGTTATTGAGGGGATGTCTTTGTAAATTATGGAATTATTTAATCACTATACTGTGCACTTGAAATGAATAAAAAATAATATTGAGTGTCAACTGTAATTGAAAATTTATATATATATATATATATATATATATATATATATATATATATATATATAAAAATATATATAAAATCCTATTACAGTGGTCACAATTTTCCCCTTTACCTCCTACACCCAGTATCCCTCATGCCTTCTGGCAATCCCCCCTTGGATCGTGTCCATGGGTCATGCATATAAGTTCTTTGGCTACTCCAATTCCTATACTGTTCTTAACGTCCCACTGTCTACTCTGAACCTACCAATTTGTACTTCTTTTTTTTTTTTAAGATTTCATTTATTTTTAGAGAGAGGGGAAGGGAAGGAGAAAGAGAGAGAGAAATATCTGTGAGTGAGAGATACATCAATCCATTGCCTCTCGTATGCCCCCCACTGGGGACCTGGCCTGCAACCCAGGCACGCGCCCCGACTGGGAATCGAACCAGCAATCCTTGGGTTTACAAGCTGGCAACCAATCCACCGAGCCACACCAGCCAGAGCTGTACTTCTTAATCCCTGCACCTTTTCTCCCTTTCTCTCCCTTCCCCCTCCCAACTGATAATCCTCCAAATGATCTCCATATCTACAATCTGTTTCTGTTCTGCTTGTTTGCTCAGTTTGTTTTTTAGAATCAATTGTTAATAGTTGTGAATTTATTGCCATTTTAAAGTTCACAGTTTTGATCATCTTATTTTTCTTAAATAAGTCTTTTTAACATTTCGTATAATAATGGATTGGTAATGATGAACTCCTTTAACTTGACCTTATCTGGGAAGCACTTTATCTGCCCTTGCATTCTAAATTAAAGCTTTGCTTCATAGAGTAATCTTGGATGTAGATCCTTGCTTTTCATCATTTTGAATACTTCTTGCCAGTCCCTTCTAGCCTGCAAAGTTTCTTTTGAGAAATCAGCTGACAGTCTTTTGGGAACTCCTTTATATGTAGCTCTCTGCTTTTCTCTTGCTGCTTTTAAGAGTCTCTCTTTATCTTTAACCTTTCACATTTTATAATGATGTGTCTTGGTGTGGTCATCTTTGGGTCCAATTTGGTTGAGACTCTCTGTGCTTCCTGGACTTGTGTCTATTTCCCTCACCAAATTAGGAAAGTTTTCTTTCATTGTTTTTTCAAAGAAGTTTTCAATTTCTTGCTCTTTCTCTTCTCCTTCTGGCACCCTTATGATTCAAATGTTGGTGTGTTTGAAGCTGTCCCAGAGGCTTCTTAGCCAATCCTTGTTTTTTTGGGTTCTTATTTCTTCTTGCTGTTGTGATTGAATGTTTTTTTTTCTTCCTGATGTTCCAAATCATTGATCTGATTTTCAACTTTAGCCACTCCACTGTTGATTCCCTCTAAATTTTTCCTCATTTCACTTACTGTTACCTTCATTTCTGCCTGGATTTTTTCTATGTTGTTGATGTGCCAAATGAGTTCATTGAGCATCCTAATAACCAGTGTTTTGAATTCTGCATCTGATAGATTGCTTATCTCCATTTCATTTAGCTCTTTTTCTGGAGTTTTGTTCTGTTCTTTCGTTTGGGCCATATTTCTTTGTCTCCTCATTTTGGCAGCCTCCCTACATTTGTTTCTGTGTATTAGGAAGAGCTGCTTTGACTCCCTGTCTAAGTAGTGTGGTGTATTGTAGAAAAGCACACCAGTAAGTTGGATGTGGTGGCACTTTTAGGTAATCTCCAGGGTGGGGCAATCTATGCAAACAAAGTTGATGGAGTCTCAGATATGGTCTTGCAGCTCGTTGGCTCTGTGTTGGGGAGGGCTCAGTAAGAGACATTGGCTGCTGCCTAGACTCTGGGGTTTTGTCCCAGAGGAAGCTGTCCCCTGGCACTTGCCCTGATGCCAGACACTTTAGATTCTCCCCATATGCCACCAATGTCCCTCCAGGTGCTGCCTTGGTGTTGGAGCCCAGAGGGAGTGCATCTGCATTTATGTCCTAAGACCATTTTGGGCTTTTTAAGCAACGATACCTGAAAATCCTGCAGTTTCTTCTGCCACCCCAACCACCACTGTATTTCACAGCCAGAAGTGACAGGTACTGATCTTCCTGGCACTGGAACCCTGGGCTGGGTGGTCTGGTGTGGAGCTGGGATACCTCACTCCCATGGTATCCCTCTCAATTTCTATCCACCACATACAAGTGTAGGACCGCCCATTCTATGTCTCTGCATCTCTACATCTCTGAGTCTCTGCCGCTCCTACCTGTCTGGATGAATGTGACTTCTTTAATCCCTTGGTTGTCAGACTTCCACGCATCATGATTTTCTGATGATTCTGGATGACAGTTGTTTTGTATTTTAGTTGTAATTTTTCCTCTGGTTGCGCAAGGAGGCTAGCTGTATTTACCTATGCCTCCATCTTGACTGGAAGTCCCCGTAATTGAAAATTTTTAAAGAAAGAAATTTAAGAAAAAGAAAAAGAACAAACTAATATGTGCTTACCTCTCCATTCCACAGTATTCATTGGGTTGTCTCAAGCTGGGTGTCAGAGGTCCGGCTATGGCAATCACTGTCAAAGAAAGAAGAGTATGAGGAGAGAGTGAGGAAGTGTAAAATCTTTTTTCTTAAGATTTCTTTTCTTTCATCGATGAAGAAAATAATTTCCCTGATGCCCTCACGGGCTTCCTTGACATCTCATTCAGCAGTCCTGACTGACGCAGTCCTCTTGTAGCTTCACCTGGAAGGGAGGAATTTGGTGAAAATGACTGACATGAAACAACTGCAACTCATCTGCAAGACAACACACATCACTGCCGCTGACCAGCTCAGGATATTTGTGAGCAAATAAGAAGTGGGGCAAGGCTGCTGGGTAGGTAAAGACTGCTGCACATATCAAGGAGCACACGCTTGGCCTGAACACATCCTGTGTATGGGGAGGAGAACAGACCTGAGAGCAGCAGACAGTGTGTGCTCCCTCTTGTTTTCCACCTGCTGTCCCCTCCTCCCCAGCACCTTACCTGTCTGGTCGCTTCTTCCTAAATTCATCTTTCATGTTGCCATCACACTGTGTAAAAATCTCCAGTGAGTCTCATTAACCAATTGAATCAGGTTTTGGCACGTTATTCAAAGCTCCACTTTTATTCTCTCCAGAAGGTTACCAACCTCTCAAAATCATTTTTCAAATTTACCCCCGAGCCAAAGATGTCCATGGGTTATACTCTGCAAACATACATTGCACGGAGCTGTCACAGCGCTTTGCCTGTGCCGATGCTCCTCCCCAGGTCTCTCTTCTTCTGCTCCCGTTTTTAATCATTCTCGGGACCCAGCTTACTTCTCTTCCCAAGTAAAGCTTCACTGATCCAGACAGGCCACAGTAAATAATACTTCTCTAACCCCCTGTAAACACTTATACGTGATATTATTCATTTGCCATTTATCTTCAGACCAGTCCAAATCGGGCCAATTATGCTACGTATTAGTAAAGATATTCTAACAGCTCAAACAAGCTATACCAATATATCGGTGCTATATTATTTATTTCTCACCCAGGCCACACCGAAAGTGAGTATGTTTGTTAAAGAACTTTCTTAGATAGCTCTCTTCTAAGCTGTGACTCAGGGATTTAGGCTCCCTCCAGCTTGTGGTGCTGCCCCCGACAATACATGGCCCCCAGCTTGTCTCAGAAAGAAAAGAAAGCACAAGGAGCTCACACTGGGGTTTTTAACCCCCTTGGCCTTGATGTCGCTCACAACACTTTCACTCACAACCATCATCCAGAACTAGTCACATGAGTCCTCTTAGAAGAAAAGGGGCTGGAACACGGAAGCCATGACACCTCTGCCGTGTCTTTGCTGGTCATTTAGCCTTGTCCACCCCTGCTGGCCTCCCCTCATTCTAGGATTTATTTGGCTGGTGTGGTGCAGTGACTCAGAAGAGGAAGGTCATGGGTAGGAAAAGGATGCTATGGCAGTTGCTGCTGAAACTTTTATAGAGGCGTAAGACTACCTAGCCAAGGCCTAGTGCCTTCTCTCCTCACACATGTATAAAACTATTCAGCTACACGATCAATACATTGATGCTTATTTCCCAGCATGACCGCTCCAAAAATTCACTGTGACGTAATTTCCCCTGAACAGCTTTGTTACACTGAGGGGGACACAGGCGAAGTGGTTTACTCCAGGTCCCACAGTGCGTCTAGAAATGGCCCAGGTAAACTCCCTCTTTTATTTCGCAAAAGGTCATTGGATTTGCCCTTCAGCGCACCATAGGGACAGTTGTCAGGAAAGATAAGTGCATTGAGGTGGAAGGACAAGGGAAGGAAACGGAAGGACACAGAACAAGCCTTCGTGGCCGTACTCGGTGCCAGGTGTCTTCTATTTGCTGTCTTTTTTATGCACCCAGCCATGGTTTATTGTGAGCCGCGGTTGCTACTTAACCCCATCTTCCTGCCTCCAAATCTAATAGAAGACATTTAAGACTGTTAATGGGCTAGTCCAGACTTCTCCATGAATAGTTTTGCATTTTAGTTACATTATGAGCTCCATACACCATTACATCTGGCCTAGGCAACAAATCACATTTATAATATTGTTTCCAAGCAAAACTGTGCTACAAGATCCATTGTTTTTCTGGCGCCCAGTCCTCTCAGTACCCTGGGAGATCCCCGTCTCCAATATGCTCTGAGCTGGGGTGGCTAACGCACTGCTTTTTGCCCGCCAGTGCTGGTGTGTGTTCCTGTTAGCTTGTCATCTTGTCATCTAAGCGGTGTGAGTATGGCCTAGCTCATTAGGTAAATCGTGGCAACTGTTCAAGTGGTGAAAGGACAAAAAAGAACAGGAAGTGAGATGCACTGATTAACAAACTGATTGCTATTCTATTTTTAAAATAAAGCATAGATTTGAGAAACTGAGTGAGTTATCGTTTCAGACAATTTTAATGAAGGCTATTTTATTTTTGTGATGACGGATGTTTTGTGTGTCTCAGCTACAACATTAGAGACATGAAGTGTCTGCACCCACGGCCACATTCAAAGAGCCAGCCACGTGCCTCTTCTGCGGTAACTCGGCAGCACATTCGCAGCCCATCTGTGATTTCAGTCATAGCACTTAACATTCTGTTCTGCATCTCTCCAAAGGCCAGCATTGTTCATTTCTCCCAACTGCTTATAAAGTTATTTGCATAATGAGTATGTGTCTTTCAGCACAGAATCCCTTGTTCATCTTGTTGCTTTTCTTTTGCAACGGAAACTCAATACTGCTCTGTCTGAAGCAGCTGTGCCTGTGCCTGGCAATAAGACGCATGGAGTTCTAATCTAACGATTTTATCAGTTTGACTCATGTAGACACTGAAATCTGATAATTAAGAACAAAGTTACGTTTGAGGTCCAAGGTAACTTGGTTTACTGGCAGTGATTGGCTAATTGCTCCTGAAGCATATTTCCCTTCCCTCCTGGACTCGCAGCTGGACAATGTTTTTTAGCCTACTCCACGGTGGAAATGTGACTCAGTTTTGGCTCATGGAATGTGAAAGGAAATGATATGTTCTCTTCAGGACTTGTCCCTAAAAACCACCTGTATCATCCTGTGCTCTCTCTCTTCCTTTGTCCGCCAGCTGGATGTGGACACCCAGGGAAATCTGGAAAGCCACCCACTGAAGCTAGAAAAGATGGCAGGAGTCTGGGCTTCAAGTGACTACATATGCCCCCTCCCTAACTGCGCACCACCAAAGGGTTCTCATGTGAGCAAGATAAACTCCACTTATGAAGCTATCAAAAGGCGTAGGTATTGTCCTCTAGCCTGACTTTAATATTATTTCCCATACATAATTGCTGCATTTTTACTTCAAGCCAGTAGTTGTCATTCAGGGACAATTTTACCTCTCCTCAGGACACATCTGGCCATATTTGGCAACATCTTTGATTGTCAGGACTTGGGGACAGAAGCGGAGGTGGTTGTTATTGGCATCTAGTGGGCAGAGATCTAAGATGCTGCTAAACACCCTGCAGTGCACAGGACGGCTCCTCACATGTCATCTTGTCCAACCGTCGGTGGGATGGAGGTTGGTAAGCCCTGCTGTAGGCTATGTCTACATGACAAAACTAAATATCATCGAAATGTTTGGTTAGTTTTATTATGTGCTTCATTTCGTAATCTCCTGATCCTGCCTTTGATTGGTTTAGATCCTTGTTTTGGTGCTGTGAGGGACTGACAGCTTTGCTCACTAAATTGTCATTTGTGCAAAGCTCTGTATTTCTGTATGTCTCTTTCCACCTCCGTCGCCCTCTCCCCTTGTCCCCTCTTGCACTGTGCAGTGTTCACCGCCCATGTCTGTTGCTGTGTCTTCAGCAATTTTCACACTGACTGACACAAAGTGTTTGATAAGTGATTCGCGAACAAAGACCACATGAATGTAAATAAAAGCACAAGGAGAAAAAGAAGAATGAACCGTTCCTTGTCCTGGACTTTCCCTCTCCCTTAGCTTCTGTGACTCAACATTGCTTTGGCTCTTCTCTCTCCATTGTCTCGTTTCGTCCTCCAAATGTGGCCCCTCCACAAGACAGGCTCTTCTTTCTCTTCCTCCACTGGGTAACTCAACCGACACATCTATTCCAGCAACTCCCAAAATTCATCACTAATCCTAATTTTCTGCTGAGATTCAAGGTCAAAGTGTGCCAGTCTGTGCTCACTTGCATACTCCACCGTCGCTTACAACTCATTTCCTCTAAAGCTAAGTGTCATCACTGACCACAGAGACATTGTATCTTCCCACTCCTCTCCATGTTCCATCCGAGTTACAATTATTCCTCTTTGGCACAGCTACGACTTCCCTCACCTCGCAGACTGCCGGGTGCATCATAGGTGCTTGGCAATTGCCATGTCTCTTCCTCTCTCCTGGCACTTGGTACAGGTTGTCTGGTATCGCTTTAAGTTGCCATTTTCTTGTTCGGATCTTAAAAATCCAGAGCAGCGCTGGTTAATAGAAATACAATGCGAGCCATATATGTAACATTTTATTTTCCAGTAGCCACATTAAAAAATGAAAAAGAAACAGGTAGACTACTTTTATTTAACACGATATGTTTAAAACATTATTATTTCATGTACTCAAAATAAAAGCAATGTGTTTAATAAAAAAATTATCACTTCGTGTACTCACAACAAAAGCACATGTTCAATATAAAATCAGTAACGTATTTGACATTTTTCTGTAGTATCAGAATTTAGTGTGGTGCGTGCTTATAGCGCGTCGCACTTTGGATGGGCCATGTCTCAGGTGCTCGGCACTTACATGTGGCTAGGAGCTACCCGAGTGGACAGTACAGCGCTGGAGCTCAGGGATTTACCTCGTGCTTGTTTGTGTTCCTAGTCTCTCGGACAAAGTCTGGCACACAATTGTATTTGGCCAGACAAAGTAACCTCACATTCGTGGACCTCACTTTTCATTGTCCCGACGTGCTGCGGAACTTATGTTGTGTGTGTCTTATTCTTATTTATTGGATGTTTTCAATTATTTTCTACTCGCTTGACATAATATGTGCCTTTTCCTCCCCATAATATTTTGAGATTAGAGTCATTCACAGTGTTTTCTAACCCCTTTGTGTCCCCCACAATGCATTGCATGGTACCAAATAGAAGGAGTGGATAAAATGATGCTCAGACAACACTTAAGCTGAAATAAAAATTCATTTTCTATTTTACTTATAAATTTAAAAGTTTACGTTTATAGAAAAGCATTTTACCAGCTTTTCTCTCTAGAATAGTAATCAAATTTTATTATGCCACTGTATTTAACTGTTTTGATTACTAACCAATATAGGCTTATTGTAGAAAAATAAGAAAATGTGCATAACGTAATAAGTGTGTACAAACATTATGGAATAAAAGCAGACAAAAAAATGGTAGGTACCCTGCAAAATGCCCTAAAAGACTGGAAAACATAACAAGACGTTAGAGACAGCTGTTTTCTTTGGTAATGCATAGGCTATAGAAGACTTTTTGCCCTTTTGTGTTGTTCTTATTTTGTTTTGTGTAGGGGTTTTCTGAAAGTTTTATTACTTTAGTGAAAAATAAACACACACGTGCATGTGGTGCTGGGTCAAGCTCTTCATTAAACATATTTAGATGTTTGCTAGTGGCTATTACTTCCCTGTATTTTAATAATCGTCTGTATCCAAATCTTGACCTGTTAAGGTAAACCAAGAAAAGATGTTTATTCTGTCTCTAACAAAGTACCAATTTATTTCCTGTCATCATTCCATACTTCTAATTTATTAGGATAAGTTTAATTATTTGTCTGGGTTTCCCCTTTTTACACTTTTCTATAAATCATGTATTTGATTGCTGAACTCAAATAAATATCGATTGTGCTGATACATTTTGTATGTTATCCACTCCTCTGCAATCTCCTTTCCCGCTCCCCATCCACCCAGCCCAGGCCGAGGCCCTCTTTCAGGCATTACTAACCATCACTCCTTCCCTCGGAGACTGCTTTAACAGCATGGATTACAGGGCAGTGAAGTAACAAGTGTACTTTGTTAAGCCTTTATTGAGACACCTTACATTCAGAAACACATGAAGATAAACCAAATGTTTCCCCTTTTAAAATCTGATTTTACTTTTTTAGTAAAGGAAAGCTTTACGAAATCTTTCAATGTGAAGTTTATTTTTTCCTTTCTCATCCCCAAACAATACGATATACATGGCAGACATATTAATATTTTTCAAACATAACCAGTATTCTCAGCTTAAAATTCTCGATGGATTCCCAATGCAATGAAAACAACACTGAAACACTTTTCTATGACCTACAGGAACCTACAATATGTCTTTTCTTTTTATCCCATAGGCTCCACCCTTTTGAACTTTCTTTCTGTTCCTCAGACCCTCTGGAGTCCCATTTCTGGGCTACTGAAACACATTTCCCATCATCTTTGCAAGGCTGCCTCTTACTCGCCATTCACACCTCATCCTGACCTCGGAGAAGACACCAATGACTGCCTTAGCGTTACTGTTACTGCCCTCTCCCTCCTCCTTAGCATTTTTTATTTCATTACGTGATTTCTTAGTTTTTATGGCCTTCTCTCCACCAGCACTTACTGAACTTAGTGTTTCATTAATGCATATTATCTGTCTCCCTAGCTAGAGGGTAAGCTCCACCAAACTGGAACTTTTTCTTGTATCCCCATTGCCTTAGAAGTGTGCCAGGTACAGAGTAGGCACAAAATAAATGTCTCTTGTTTGGGGATTGAAAAAAGAATTGGCATTGAGTGATATGCAGGAGCTGTGCCTTGTTTGCTCCTGAAAACGGTTACAGGATCTGCTGCTCAGGACATAAGGAACGCACCTTCCATCTTTGAGTAGACAAAGCCCTTTCTTTCAGTTCCTCACCTTCTCTTTGTGACCATTCTCAAACCAAAAGGGCCACGTTGTCCTGATTGCATTTCCATCTTCTGACTTCACCAAGTACCTGGAGAGATTCCAATTCATTTCTGTAAGAGGAAGTCAGCCTCAATCAGGGCATTTCAGTGTTGCCCTTTGGTCTACAAAGGTGAAACTACAATACTATCGTCAGTAGGGCTTGCGCTTTTGGTTGAAGTGTGGCTTACCTATTACACATGTGCCCAGATCTGGAATCAGAGCGTTCTTCTGCAATGTTGGTCAGTAGGAGTTGGTATGAATCTGTTTTAGAACTTAGGTCAAATGGGAATTATAATGGGTTGGCCAAAAGGTCCGTTTAGTTCTTTCCGTAAAATAAAAGACACATATTCTCATTTTCACCAATAGGTTTATTGATTTGAATATGTTGGCTATAACATGGTATAATGTTGATCATTCTCAATTAATGTCTCGATTTGATTGCTATCAACTTCAACTGGTCTACCAGACCGTGGAGCATCATCCAGCAAGAAATCTCTAGCATGAAACTTCGCAAACCACTTTTGACACGTTCGATCAGTCACAGCACCTTCTCCATACACTACACAAATCTTTTATTGTGTTTCAGTTGCATTTTTACCTTTCCTGAAGTAATAAAGCATAATATGCTGAAAATGTTGCTTATTTTCTTCCTTCTTCAATATTAAAATGGCTGCACAAAAATTTAACAATTTTCTCTTTTTTCTAAGTGCCTGCCGATATGACAGCTATAACAATACAATCTAACAGAATTGTTTCTAATGAAGTTAAAGACAACTAAATGCTACTAGCGCCGTCTTACAGAAAAAGAAATAACTTTTTGGCAAACCCAATACCATGGTCTCACTAGCAACATAGCCTAACCAATTTTTCTAATTCACCCTAAAATTTTAGTCAGCCATAATTGCCTATACCTTCACTGATTTAAAAATAAAAATAAATTTATCTTTCATAAGAAAATGGAAATTTAAAGCTGCAATGCAATTTAGATACAAGCCAGTTTGCAGGTAAGAAAACTGAAACCCAGGGTGAGGCTAAGTAACCTTCCAAAGGTCACTGAGCCAGGTGATGGCAGAGCCATGGTTAGACACCTAGCCCAGGGCTCTTTCCACTCATTTCTTTGCTGTCACTGTGCCTGTCACATAGAAGGCAATCAATAAAATCGGCAATACAGGAATGAACAGTGACCATGAAGTTCTTACGAACATTTTTGAGTTTAGAGATTTGGCTTCAATTTGAAATAGTGATTATAATATCTTGGTGCTTCTCATTTATCTCTGTCTTCTGAGGCCATAAAAGTCAAGCATGGTTATTATACACAATGACTCACATGATATTAATTATATGATTCTCTGATTCTCATGTGTTTCAATCTGTGGTCACACTGCTTGATGAATGCCCCTGGAGTGTGTATACATCTTGGTATTCCTAGTGCAATGTGTGTATTTCTACTGATGTGAATAGTGGAATAATGCTATTTCATTTATTTATTGGTAGTTGTTTCTAAAAGGAAAGTAAATTAGGATGGAATTCCTGGGTTTAATTATCAATAGTTGTTCGTCATGTAGAAATAATTTTAAAATATTTGATTGGTATTAGAATAATAAAAACAAGTTAACACTAGAGTTAAAAATACTTTCGAATCCTCTCTTCATGCACTTATAGTATTTGGAAATTTATAAGTTCATCGCATGATGAGAAAGAAGTTCAGTTTGACATTAGAAATCAGATGTTGTAAGAAATAGGAAATGAAAAAAAAAGGCTTTCTAAAATTTTACTCTGAAAAGTAATTATAATGGCAAATATAACTTTATAAAATCAAATGGCAAACTTTATTTAACATGTTTTAAAATTATGCTTCATATTTTGAATGACACAATCCAGCCAAGTCAGGAGGAAACAGTTTCCTTATCCAGGGGACTGTTTTGCTTTCACTGAGAAACAACGTGAGGGAGGGCTTCTCTGCTATATTCTAATCGTGGTGACCTCTGTTCACTACTCTGGGATCACTGGCTGCAGGTAACTCACCCTGATTTACCTTTGCTCTGAAGCAGAGACCACCCGTTGCACTTTTCTTCTTCGTGGGTTTGTCTTCACTTGCCCAGTTCCGTGAGTCTTCCTTTCACCAGCTCTCGCTACTGTTTCCCTTGGTATGTGCTGCATGCCAGTACTCCTCTGTATCTTCCTGGAAAGGGGAAGAAACGACATAGTCCCTCTGCTGTACTGGCAAGCAGGTCCACTGTCAGTAGTTTTTTCTAGGAATCCAGTCTATAAGAGACTTGTACAGGCAGCAAAAAAACAATACCTTCAATCTTACATGCGTGTACCCAGCAGCACTGAAACAGCTTTGTTTCCTGTCCATCAGTCATGTTCGCTGAATCAGGTAACGATCAGAATAACGGGTGGTTCCTCACACCGGTAAGCACTCAGTGACCTGGTGCTGGCCTGTGAACATCGTCTCTCTCTTCCCACCTTGGCGAGGTAAGAGTTTAGAAGCAGTTTTGTGGGACTACCACAGCTGGAAAGCCCAGGAGCAGTTGAAATTTATTTGTCTCTGGGAAGTAATGTTTTAGAGTTTTTATTGTGGAGGATGTTAAATTTTATAATATTGCCACTTTCCCTTTCCTGAGACTTTCCTTTACTTCTGAAGGCAATTCTACAAAATGAATATTATATGGAAATAAATCACAATGAATCTGGTAGGGTAAAAATCCAAAATCTGTGTATTGAAATTTTATCAAGCACAGCATGAGTTGTATTCCTTCCATGAGACCTTATTAAACCATCCCTCTAAACAAAAATATTGGTATTTTTTTCTACCACTCATTTAATAACCCATGACATTTCTTCTACTGGAACTTTGTATTGTTATGTACCGATTTGTCTCTTCTTCCCTTGTGCTACCTTTAATAAATATATAACTTATTTTCCTACTGGATTACAGGCACTTCTATCCCAGACTCTTCTGTTTTATTTATTTTTTATTGATTTTTAGAAAGAGAGAGAAAGAGAGTAACAGAGAGACATTGATTAGTTCCACTGATTTATGCATTCATTGCTTTGTTCTTGTACGTGTTCTGACCTGGGATCAAACCCTTAACCTTGGCTTATCAGGATGATGCTCTCACTAGCTGAGCTAACTGGCCAGGGCTCCATGCCAGACTCTTCTGTATTTCTTTCAGTGTCCAAAGCTGTCATTTTTGTGAAATAATTTTTGAAATTAAAAAGATGAATTTATTTCTATGTGAGTGCATGTTGGTTCTTGAAAGATGTTTCTACTTTAGAGGCACCAGAAACAGTAGTCTTTCTAAAAATTCTTGAACTTTTAATTTTATTTTTCAATTACAGCTGACATTCAATATTATTTTGTGTTCATTTTAGTTGTACAGCATAGTGGTTAGATTGGGACGCCAACCCAGTGGCAGCAGCACCAAGAGTGGGTTTAGACCCCTCCCCATAGTCTCCCAGATTCTTTGATATAATGTGGATTTTTATCAATATTATGTAAAGTACTGTGCAAACACACCTTTTAAGTTCCTTCTTCCAATAAGACCCTCTCTTATTTAGACATTCTCAAAGCACCACTTCTTCCTCCCAAAATGAAAAATTATTGAAGTCTGTCTGATCTTCATAATTAGGGTGGATTTATACTTCCAAACAAAATTGAATATCAGGGATCAGATTTATCCTTCCATCTCAAACTACAAAAAATTGGGGGAAAATGATAAAATATGTGGTCTCAGGACATCAGACATCAAGCAATATAGGACAGTTACCCTTAGATACAGAAAACAAATCAGATCAGTCTGTCACAGTTTGATGCTTTCAACGAGTTTCCAGGCTGTGGTGCAAAGAGTGGAGGAGCCTAACGGACACCCTGAGTGGAGTAGATGGAGTTGAGGACCCAGGGAGACCAAGCCGGCTAGAGTTTGCTGGACAGAGCACCACAGAGAAGAGAGGAGCCCAAAGATCTACAGTGCCCCCCTAACTATGCAGCAGAGCACTCATCAGTGCATGCATGTGAGGGAACTGTCAGAGGCAAGAGGGAAAAGTCACTCAGAAGCATTAAAGGAAACAGCATGACCACTCCCACAGAGCTGTGTGTAGTTCCCACCCCCAACCACCACACTGGAAGACCTCAATGTTCACAGAGCATTGAATTGATTGTTCAGGAGGGTTTAGCCTCAGTATCAGGGAATAATTAGCCAAAAACTAAAAATGGCTTTGGTCCCACCTAATGAATCTAAAAAACAACACTGAAAAGAATCAAACTGTCTTCTACTAGCTTAGATTCTATCTCAGAACAAAGCTCAAGCATATTGACAAGAATACAAAAAGTATCCAGAGCTCAACATGACAAAATGTACAAAGTCTGGCGTCCAATCAAAGATTACCATGCATGCAAAGAAGTAGGAAAATGGGATCCTTATCGAGATGAAAAACCATCTATCAATGGAAGCCAGAATTGACAGACATGTTAGAATTAGTGGGAAAAACACTAAACCAATTCTTATAACTGTATTCTTTATTTTAAAAAGTTAAGTAGATATAAAAAAATAAAAAGAGCCAAACTGAACTTGTAGAGATGAAAACTACAAAACACACTGGATGGCATTAATGGTACCGCAAACACTGCAGGAGAAAAGATTAGTGAATTTGAAGGCACAGAAAAAAAAAAAAAAAAAACCTATCCGAGAGTTAGCAGATCCAGGTACTCTGACTAAGTCAGAGAAGGGCATAGAAGTTCCCAAAGAAAAAAGTTTCCGTGAGGCAGAAAGAGACAGAATTGGTGAGCCGAGCCTTGCTCTGCATGGTCAGAGGGAACTGTGGGTTTGGGTCTGTGGGATGGGAGGCACTAGAAGTACTCCCAAACCAGCCACTGCTGGGTTGTGGGGAGGCCTTTGTACTTAGAGAGTGGTCACCTGGGTGACATTACTAACTGTCATGTTGGAAGCTCAGGCTAATTTTATGCTAACATTCGTGGGTGTGGTAATGCTTACCCTTTCTTGCACCTTGAAGAAGCAGTGTGGTGACTGCAGCCACCATCACCATAAAGGCACCAGGAACATGATCCAGCACTGGCTGTGATGAATGGAGAATCTCCTTGGACTGCACAGATTTCAGCTGTTTTGGCAGACCCAGGGTGGCATGTTCTGGACACCCAGTTTCTCCTAGCATTCGTTGAGTCTATCATTCTCAGAGAGGGAACAATCTGAGTTCTGGTTCCAGATGCAAGCCAAAGGGAACCATGCTAGTGTTTCATAAACAGTAGGCATTCTGAGGAATTCTGGTACGTAAAAGGCAAGGAGAACTTAGTGGAGGAGAGAATATAATCTTTTTGTTGATGTGGGCATGAGTGTTACACTTTGGATTGCTTCTGGGAGGTATTTTTTAATAAATTCATAATTTTTTTATTTTTTAAATGTTTTATCGTTTATGCTATTACAGTTGTCCCATTTTCCCCCTTCACTCCCTCAACCCAGCCTGCCCTCCACTTTCATAGCCAATCCCCACATTGTTGTCCATGTCCATGGGTCTTTCACGTGTGTTCTTTGACTCATGCCTTCACCTTTCAATCAGTCTCCACCTCCTCCCTCCCTTCTTACACCTGTCTGTTCCATGAAATAGACTGTATATTTTTCTTTATTTCACTTTGCATAACCTTCACTCTTTCCTCTATTTTGCAACTCTGCTCAACCATTTTGGTGAGCATCCTGATTAACAGTGTTTTGAACTCTGCATCTGATAGATTGGGTATCTCTTCATTGCTTAGTTCTGTTTTTGGAGTTTTGATCTGTTCTTTCATTTGGGCCATATTTTTTTGTCTCGGCGCACCTGTTACATAGTAAGGGGCAGAGCCTTAGGTATTCGCCAGGGCAGGGCAATCCACATCACTGCCTTGTGGCGCTCAATGTGGGGGAGGAGTCAGAGAGGGAACAATGCCACTTGCTCAGCTCTCCACTGGATATCAGTCACTTACCCCACTACCCACAGTCAAATTGGGCCCTTTTGGTGCTGATTCCTGTGTGGGTGTGTTTGTGCATGTTCTAGGATCCTGTGAGTCTCTCCAACAACTCTCCTGTGAAGCTGGGAGTTTCTCCCACCACCACAATCCCCACAGATTTTTATAGCCAGAGGCTTTGAGGCTTTATTTCTCCGTGCTGGAACCCTGGATTGCGTGGTCTGTCTCGCTCCCTAGTTGTTCCTCCTGGTTTATCCACACTTCAATGTTGGACCACTTGGACCTCCAGCTGCCCCTTGTCTGCCCAGGTCTGCCAGCTGCCACCCTGCCACACGTCCTCTCCACCCAGCTGACTGTCTCTGCCCCTCCTACCAGTCTGAATAGAATGTTTCTTCTTTAACTCTTTGGTTGTCAGACTTCCATACAGTTCAATTTTCTGTCAGCTCTGGTTATTTTTTTGTTTTTAAAATTTTTGTTGTCTTTCTTTTGGTCGTGCGAGGAGGCAAAGTATATATGTCTAGGCCTCCATCTTGGCCAGAAGTTTTTTGAATATCATTTGTGCTGAGGTTGGATCTCTTGGAGGTAGCGTATTTGTGAGTTGTATTTTCTTATTTATTCTGCTACCCTTTTTTTTTTTATTGGAGCCTTTAATCCATTCATGTTTAAGGTTATTATTGATAAGGACATATTCAATGTCCTTTTTCTCCTTTGTACCTGTGTTCCTTTCTCTATTTCTCCTTCTTCTTATAGCAGTCCCTTTAGCATATCTTGCGCATTCCTTCTGGCCTATAGGGTTTCTGTTGAGAAGTCAGCTGATAGCCTTATTGGAGCTCCGTTGTGGGTTACTAGCTGTTTCTCTCTTACTGCCTTTAAGATTTTCTCTTTGTCTTTAAATTTTGCCATTTTAATTATGATGTGTGGTGTGGGCCTCTTTGGGTTCATCTTGATTGGGACTCTCTGTGCTTCCTGAAGCTTTGGGACTCTCTCCCTCACCAAATTAGGGAAGTTTTCTGTCAATATTTTTTCAAACAGTCATTCTATTCTTTGCTCCCTTTCTTTTCCTCCTGGTATCCCTATGCTGTGAATATTTTTACATTTCATGTTGTCCCAAAGCTCCCTTAAACTATCCTCTTTCTTTGAGTCTTTTTCATTTTGTTGCTTTGACTGGGTGTTTTTTTCTACTTTGTCTTCCAACTCACTGATTTGATCTGCTTTATCTAGCCTACTTGTGTTTCCTTCAATTCAGATATCGCATTCTTGATTTCCAACTGGCTCGCATTCAAGATTTCTATGTCCTTTTTCATGCTGATGTAGTTCCCAGTAAGTTCCTTGTAGTTTGCACTAAGTTCTCTGAGCATCCTTATAACCATTAGCTTGAAATTCATGTCTGATAAATTGCTTGCCTGGATTTCATTTAGCTCCATTTTTGGAGATTCCTCCTTTTCTTTCATTTGGGAGTTGTTTCTGTGTCTCCCCATTTTAGTTGCCCGTTTGTTTCTATCTACTAGATTGATCTGCTTTGATGCTCTGTATTTTGGAGTGGTCTTATGTGTTAGGAGTCCTGTGGGACTCAGTGTTGCAGACTCCTTGATCTCCTGATCTGGATGCTCTAGGAGTGTCCTTTGTGTGGGTTATGTAGACTCTCCTCTTGTATTTGGGTTCTGCTTGTTATTGGCCTGTTCATTTGTGGGAGCTCACTTTCAGCTGGGTGACTAAGAGGCTCAACCCCCAACTAAATCTTGTACACTGTTGTATAGGTGCTGGCAGAACAAGGCAAAACAACACCAAAACAAGCAACCCCCCCCCCCCCCCCACAACAGCAACATCAACGACTAGAGAGCAAAGAATAATAAAAATGGAGAAAGAAATGGAATAATAGTTAAAGGGGGAAAGGAGAAAGAATAAGAGAAGACCAAAGGAAAGAAAAGTGATTATGACAGGGGGAAGAGGAAGAGAACTATTACTAGTAATAAACTGAAAGTGGAAAATGGGGAAAGGGAACACAGAAAAAGTAACAAAAATAATAAAAACAAAGAGAAAGGGAACAATGTAATAATCAAAGATAAGAGTAAAATAGGAGATATGAGAAATTAGAGCACCAAATTAAAAGAAAAAGAAAATTGATTAAAAATAATAAAAAGGCTATGAAAAATAAAAATAGTGAAAATAATACTGAAATAAACTAAGTGGATTCGTCTCAGCAGAGTTTAGCTCTTGCCTGCCAGTTTTTCCCTTTGGATACACCTCCAATGTCTGAGTCCGGTGTAATCCAATACCAGGTGCTGTCCACATCTGGCCCTCAGCAGCTTTCTTGAAGCTACAAGTGATCCACAGTTTGTGGCAGATTCCTCTGGGCTTGGCTGCTCCCAGGGTGGGCCAAGCTGCTCTGCAAAGCTGACTTTTATCAGCACTGGGTCCAGGGGTGTGTCAGCAATGTCCCAAGTCACCGCAGGATTCACCTTTGCCTGTCTCTGCCTGCTGGCTTGCTGTCAATTTTAAACTAGTCACAGACCCAACTATTTCTGAGAGGGCTTCTGGCAGAAACAGAGGGCTGTGATTCCTGCATCTCCCATGGCGGATGCCTTTCAGACTTCAGGGAGATGGTGGGTGTGTTCCTCCTCCCCAGAGCTGTTAGTCTGTCTCTCTGGGATTATTTCCCTGCACTCAGTAGGGTGGGGCCCTAGAGCCCAGATTTTGGGTCCAGACACTTAAAAGGGTATTTATGGGGCTCTCCCATGAAGGGGAAACACCAGTCTGTCTCCCAGGAAAGTGTATGGAGTGGCTGTGCCCTACAGCCAGTCTCTGACAACACCTGAGTCTGTTTATGTTGCTGTCTCCTCAGCAAGGGTTAAGATGCAGGATGGGAGAAAAGAAAGGAAAAATAAAACAAAACACCAAGACAGAGGAAAACTGAAAGAAGAACAAAAAAGGTGCAGGGTAAAGTGAACAGGATGTCAAAGCATGTGGCAGGGGATTTCCAAAGGGTGGGGGGAGAGGTATCCCACAAGGTAAGGTCATTGGTTTTCCCCTGGGAGGGGTAGCTCTTCTCTAGAAAGATGGCAGCTGTGGAGGCCAGGTATCAGGGCCCCCAAAATCCCACAGCCACGCCCCCAGGTCTATACCCAGTGCCTCCCACTCCAGACTCTCCTCCCACGCCTCCAGTCTGTGCCTCTCTCCCTTCGCTGGGGCCCAAGGTGAGTAGCTGCAAACACAAAACCTGTGTTTTGCTCCTTTAAGGAAAAAAAAAAAGACGGTGGGTTTGTCTCCAGCGGGTTTTTGTCTCTCTCCAGCAGAGAAGCCCTGTGGCCTTTCACACCTGGTAGGCTGATCTTGGTGGGCTGATCTTGGTGCTGGCTCTCTGTGCTTGGGAGCCCAGTCTGTGGTCCTGGCTTCTCTCTCAAGGGGAAACTGCCAGGGCCATGCTGCCAGCTTGGCCCACTGCCTGTGTATGTGCAGTCACCCCCTTTAAGACGTCCCTGCTCTTCCTGCCAGCCTAGGGGTGATTTTTTGGCCATCTTTGGTTAAAAGGCTCTTTTTCAGGTAGTCTTCAGTTTAATTTGGGTGATTGTTCTCCACTATAGGGAACCTATCCATGTGTGATGCGATCTTGTGGCTCAGTTCTGGTTCTGAACGCAGACAGATGCATGTGGCGTGCAGAGAACATCCATGAGTAGGTCTCCCATGGGGAATCAGGCCTGCATTGCACCTAGGCCACTTTGAGACTTGCTTTTGCTAAAAAACTGCCTCACCTTGAATTGAGGAAACATGTGTGTACTGCATATCTTTAAAGTAACCTCCCAATATCTATGCTAAACCTCTCAAGTTTGGGTGTAACCAGTTCAACCTTTTCCCTTTACATTTGCAAATGACCTTTATCTTAAAGGGATTAGCAACATTCTTTCTTTTGTTATGGTAACCACCTAAAGCAAACCTGTGCGCAGTGAAGGAGGATCCTCCTTGATGTAATCTACCTAGAATATCAATAAAAGCCTGTCCAGGCAAAGGGTCGAGGCCCCTCTCTCTTGATCCTTGAGAGATCAGTCATGCATCCCTTTTTCTCCACCGGATTTCTTTAGTCTGCGTGAATTTGTTCGTCACTTGTCCAGGGATATAGGACAAGCATTCCACAACAACACGCGGTCCTGCCGGACGGGACCGCGACACTCCTCTTTCATTTTATTTCCAGCCTGGTTCAGGGAAGGGGTGTGTGATATACTCTCCTACTCTGCTGCCATCTTGCCAGCTCTCCCTGGAAGGTGGTTACTGCATGCCAAACTGAAATGCGGACAGTCGGTGACATACAAGTCGAAGGCGTGTTTCTTATTTCTTTATGTGCTAAAACACTTCTAGAGATAAGCACCAAAATAAAACAAGAATAGCCCCAAAATAGAGATTTTTGGAAATTCTTCCCAGTTTAAACTTCACCTTCAGATTCCACTAAACTTTACATATTATTTTGCTTTATTTTGAGTGAGAAAGGAGGAAGCTATTAAAATGAATCTGTAACCAATTCTATAACCCTCTTTATCTATTACTACTATTCAGAATGATTATGTCTACACACATATGGATTTTTTATGTGCCTACCACTGTTCTACCTATCAATTTAACTCATTAAATACAGGCCACTTAAAATCTCAAATCTAGCCCTCTCTGTGCACAAAAATCAATAGAATGAGAAACATTTCCTGTAGGAAAAAATATGAGGGGTAGTAAAAATAAATGCTGTCTGTACAGAATTAACTTGAAAATTTCTGAGTTGCAGATTTCATGGGATGGAACTTTTATTTGGATTGGCCTTTACAAAAACTTTACTCAGACACAGAGACATGCTTACACCTGAATGTAACGATTTAAGGCATATTACACAAAGATAGGTGTAACTAAATGTAAAGCCATGAACACAATAGACCTATAAAAATGATGTCCCCCCACAGTGTACCCGAAACAAAAGAGACTGTAAGGGAGTTGTAGGAAGGAATTGTGCTCATTTCAACAGAAGTGCCCATGTGAGCAAATCTCAAGGGTTCCAAGTTCATGCTCAAGTAAATCACTTTCCTGACATGTAGTCCCTTCTGCTTGTTTATAATGAAAACTGTTTCCAGCCATTTTGTAAGTTTAAAAAAATCCCAAACTCCCTAATTATGATTTATATAACTTTACACAATCCAAAGCAAAAATATCAGCTATACTTTGCATCTATTTGTTTTTTAAAATACCATTCTCAGCATTTCTTTTGTATTCAGAGAATAGCTTTGTTTGATTATGAAAGCATGAGAACTAAAAACACAATAACTTAGAAAATTAAAAGATTTAGGTTCTTTGTGAGTTGCATTTTTAAAAGAAATACCGCTTCAGTGGGTGCTCTTGAATTATTACACTTTCAAAACCAAATGTGTTTTATTATCATAAAATACTGTAGAATTGGAAGTAACTTTTTAAAATATTTTAATTCAAAAATATAATTATTAAGTAAGTGTATACTCTACTAATTCTAGCCTTCCCACAAATAGATCATGTTTAAAATTTCAGGGAATGTAGTATTTAAGATTCAAGGGAAAACTAAGTATTCAAATCTGCATGCTTTTCTTCTAGTCCGTGCCAGAGCCCATTAGTTAGAAAGATTACTTAATGGGTAATAAGATAAATCACAATATGAGGCACATTTACTGCTTTAGTTCACTAAGCTTCAACCCCAATGTAATAAGTGAAACTTTCTTTGCCTGAAAAGTGTATATAACATTAGGGAACAAAAAGCTAACTTTGCCTTGAGAAATAGCTTTTTCACTCATGAAAATATGACCAACAGAAGAAGATAAAGTCATCATTATGCCTGTCAATCATCTTTACTTTTAGAATATGAATACAAACTATTTCAAAAGGTTATAATCTCTGGGAAAAACGACATATTGAAGATCACCCTGAAGCAGCAAATTGTATCAAAGAAGTGGTTCCCCAAAATGAAGTATTCCAACTTCCAATATAAAAAGAAATTTTTAGTATATCAAGGTGAAAGTTGGTGTGATGCTGTTCATAAAAGTAATTCTTTCCCCTGTATATAAAATATAATTTATCAGAGGGAGAATCACCAGAAAAATACTTTTAAAAAAACTGTTGCTACTTAAATAAGAGGAATAATAAGGTCAGTCACATGGGAGTTTGATGCCAATGTACTGACCCAGGTCACGTGGACATGTCTTTGGCAAACACTGCCAGGTTCTGAATTATTACTGTGGGAATCTCAGCTTACGTTTAATTGAATTTACAGCTCTTTGAACTTAGTGAGTCCAGAGACTGAGCACTGGCAGTGCAGACCAGCCAGGAGTCTATTTACATCTGAACTGAATTACCTCTGGAGAAAAACTCATCCGAAGGAAAGTAAGTCAGTAGGGATCTCGAGTGTGTTCTAGACCAGTGCGTAGCATCAGGAAGAGGGGGAGGGCTTCTGAAAACAGCAGTGACTGTCCCTTGGCTCCACCAGCCCACCTGGACCTTTGCCTACGGCTGTGGGGTGGGACAGACAGAGAGGTCTGGCTCAGTTCAGCACTCCTGCTGGCAGGCTGTGACACCCGCTGACAGCAGCGGAGTCTGCCAGCACTGGCAGCACTGTCCCTGCTGGGTGTCAGTGAGCACCTCTGAGTTGGCAGCCACAGCCCAGCAAGGAGGACCACAGGCAGGACAGGCCAGCCGAGGAGTAGCAGCACCGTCCAGAGCCAGTGCTTCCCCGAGGCTTGGCTGACTCAGCGGTCCTGAGTGTGGGGAACCAGACCAGAGCAAGGTGTGAGAGGCAATGGTGGGCATGACACTGGGACACACCCCTGCGAAATGCTAGGTGAGCCTAGAGGACTTCGAAAGGGCCTGGAGGGACCCAGGCCAAGAGTGGTGCGGAGCGTACTGTGGGGTGCGGGGCAGACTTCAGGACAGACGTCTAGGTGCAGGGCAGACTGCAGGACAGACGTCTAGGTGTAAGCCCTGCCTCCACTATGTCAGTGGCCTAATTTCTCAGTGTCCTCATTAGCAGTATTTACTTACCTAATAGCAAAATGGCTGTTACGAGAAGGAAATAGAATCTTTCTTTCTACACAGGAAACTACTTCACAATGTTGCTTCATTAGGACTGTGCCAGTGAACCAGAATGTGAAATACTCATGACCAATGTCCCTTCATAAGCACCCATTATTGTTTGTCAAGGTATTTTACTTAAATTTATTTTAATTTGGGCATTGCAAAGACTTTAATTGTAAGCCAGATCTAAAATGGAGGCTTTGTTTTCAATAATTCCTTTTACTTCTGTCTCTTCCTTAACATGTCTTTTGCTTCTCACTAAGTATTTTGGTAAGGATAAAAACATTACAATTATCCAAATGGACACCTTTGTCTACACACATATCTGTACCAATATCCACATCTCTGTCTGTCTTCTATCTCCATCTCGTCATACGGTGGTAGATCGCTGGCAAGATAATTGCGACAATATCCTTCTCCCTTTGTGCTTGCCACTAAGCACTCTAACCTTTTGTGACTCTTCCCATCAAGAATCTGAGCCTATTCCCCACCCTCTTACCGTGGCTGCCCTTGTGACTTGCTTTGACAAATAGAATGAGGCAGGAGTGGTGTGCGGTTTTAAGGGCTGCATCTTAAAAGACTTGCGGAAAGCACAAGTTTCAGAATGCCAGAACGAAGATTCCCTCTTCTCCAGTGTGAAGCTTAGCACATACTCTCCCCCAAAAGCAACAATAACACTAGATAAAAATTTTGAAAAAAATCATTTCAAGACTCTGGAAATTGATGAAAAGCGCACAATTCAAGAAGTGTTGATTCAAGACAGACTACTGAGTCACTCTGAGTACTACGGGAGTCTGCGGAGTTTCGGGCTGCGGGTCTTTCGGTTCTGCACCCCATGGCCCATCAGCTCCACACACAGAGTTCTACCAGAGTGGGGCAGGCTGTGAGGACAGGCAGCCACCGTGCCTGAGGGGCTAACTGGCTTGAAACAGAATGCAGAAAACCGCCTGCCCAGGAGCACTGATGAAAACAAGGTCTCTGGCAAATGTACATGGAGGCCCACATTGCAGTTAGTCTGAGATCACACTGGTTGAACAGTAACAGATCTGTAGAGCAATGAGAAATTTAACACGAAGATGTGGAAAATGAAAACCGAGAATAATGGATTAGGGAACCACAAAATTTATCTAGCTCGTTACAAAAAATAAGTTCATTAAACAAAAATAAATAATTTTTCTATATACCAGCAATAAAAATTAAAAAATGAAATAAAAAATACCATTCTTCAGCATCCAAATATATTAAATACTTAGGGATAAACTTATCAAAACGCATAAGACCGGAACATTGAAAACTTTAAACCTTTGCTAAGAGAAATAAATGGACAGATACACCATATTCATAGATTGGAAGACTCAATATTTTTAAGATGTCGTTGCTCCCAT